>JAZHYW010028963.1:0-245237 GCA_037355805.1 Ixodes ricinus | reverse complement strand
TTATAATTGGGGCAACTAGTAAAAATATGGTTTAGATCTTCTTCCACGTGACACTGCTGGCAATTCGGGCTTGAGATCTGTCCATACTTATATCTTTGTTTATTCGTGTAGGCGACGTTCAAACGGATGCGGTGGTAGAGTGTTTCTATGTTTCTTGGTAAATGTTGTGGAGATATATTTCTGAGGCACGGGTCGATTTGAAAAAGGGGCTTGTAGTGGTATGTTGAGGATATCCAGAGCTTCTTGAATTCCTCTTTTCCAAACAACCTAATAAGTGATCGAGCGTCAGTTTTTGTAAAAGGGACGACCTCCGTAGTATCTATATAATGTCCTCTAGCAGCCGCAGCATCTGCAGTCTCATTTCCAGTTACCCCTATGTGCCCCGGTATCCACTGTAACACTACATGATGTCCATTTCTTTTGGTATTTTCATAAGTAAATAAAACTTCAAAACACAACTGTGGATTTGATGAAGTGGTGGGTGAATGCCTTAATGATTGGAGAGCAGCCCGTGAATCAGTCAGAATGACCCATTTCTGTGAGGCTGCTTGCGAGTTAATAAACTGGAGTGCCATCTTTATTCCGTGCAATTCCGCAGTTGTTGAAGGGACACTATGGGAAAGTTTGTAGCTACGAGTTGTCTTGAGCGCAGGAATTACTATCGCAGAGGATGATGTGCCGGTATACGAAGATCCGTCCGTATACACGTGTATGTAGTCGGAATACGTGCAGTGGATATGGCTTAGTGTGTGTTGCAGCTTAACAGTTCTCGGCTGTACTGATTTTTGGGTGAGGCCTGGTATATTAATATCAATTTCTGGCATTGGTATTGTCCAGGCAGGACAAGATGATGTTGCATAATATTTAGCCGAAACTGGTATATCGGAACGCAGCGCTTCGATGGCTTCACCGTATCCCGAAGCTGGTCTTTTGTGGTTCAGATTCACGAGAAAATGACATTTGTTTCGAGATTTATGTCTTAAATGCACTCGTAATGTCTCCTGCGTACGCATGATTGCCAGGGGAAGTGCTCCAGCTTCTGCTGTTGTACCAATCACTGATGTTCCCTCAGGCACACCAAGACAAATCCTTAACGATTTGTTTATTTCTGCCTGAAGACTTTTGGTGTTCGTGATCGAGATACTTTGTAGGACAGGCAAGCTATACCTGAGAAGAGAATTTATCAGGGCGTTCTGGAGTTTCAACATGGACGCGCATGACTTGCCCCATGTTTTCCCTGTCAGACAGCGAAGTACATTGCACGCGGAACCAAGCTTTGACTTAAGATATTTTATATGCGGAGTCCAGGTTAAGTTTTTATCAAGTATATAGCCGAGAAACTTGTGTGTTGGCTTGTATGGGATGAGATTCCCAGCCAAGAGTAGGGGAAACGTTTTACAGACATTCGTGTGAAAGCCATTGCCACTGTTTTCTCTGGAGATAAGCACATGCCACGTTCCCGTAGGAATCGGCTAACGTCGGCAAGAGCCTGTTGAAGTCTTCTTTGACTGACAAATCGATTTGAATGTGTTGACCAGATACATATGTCGTCTGCATAAATTGATAGGTGTATTTGCTTCGGAAGATTCCGTCGCAAAGACATTAGTGTGATATTAAAGAGCGTAGGACTTAGGACGCCTCCTTGTGGAACCCCTCGTTCTATGATATGATCTTGCGTGTTTCCCTCAATTGTTTGCATGAATATAGTTCGCTGTGTTAGATACTCTTTCACCCAGTTAAAGATTTTTCCACCGAATCCATGCTCAGCCATTGCATTCAGAATTGCCTCATGTGTGATGGAATCAAATGCCTTTTGAATGTCTAAGAAAATGGCGAGAGTCTTTTCCCCATCGGCAATGCCTTGCTCAACCGAACTAACGAGATCGATCACACTGTCTGTTGCGGAGCGTCCTGTGCGAAACCCTGACATTTCTTCGGGATATAAGTTTGAGTTTTCAAGATACCATATCATTCTCGACAAAATCATACGCTCCATTATCTTACATACACAACTGGTGAGCACGATTGGTCGAAACGACCCTAGTTCGAAAGGAGATCGTCCAGGTTTTAGAACTGGAATAACTTTGCCCCGCTTCCAGTCATGTGGGAGCACACCGTTAGCAAATGATTGGTTATAGTATTCGAGAAGTCTGCGTCTTGAGTGTTCATTCAATCGTATGAGTGCAGAGTACGTTACGGCATCTGGACCAGGGGATGACTTTTTTTTTGAGTCTTGCAAGGCGTGACCCAGCTCTTCAAGAGTAAAAGGCATGTTGAGGGATATCTCTTTTGCCGTCACCGAAACAACTGCTGGATGTTTTCGAGTGCTTTGGTAGGAGGAGTTCTGGGCAATGAGACTGCAATACGCCTCAGCAATCTCGATATCGGGACAACCTTGGCGCAATGCGAGGGCTCTGAATGGGTATCTCTGTTGAGGAGTAGTTCTGATTCCACGTATAACTCTCCACAGCAGAGAGAGGTGTTTTTTTGCATCCAGAGATGCGCAAAGTTCTCTCCATCGACGCCTGCTGAGTGCGTCAAGATGGTTGCGTACCTTCTTTTGTGTCCGTCGTACATTGCGATAATCTTCCGGGTCCTTTGTTCGTCTGGCTTTTCTTTCTGCTTGTCTGCGTATTGCACGCAACCTTTCATATTCCACATCAATCTCTGTGCGATTCAAGGGCAGCACTTCTTTTTCTTTTACGCCTTTTCGATATACTCATGAAAGTTGGCTTCTTTTTCTTCTACATCCCATTAAAGGATACTCATGTGAGCTAATAAGATAAGGTACTACGAAAAGCCAATTCTTTTCCTGATAAAGTGAGCGATGGAGTGCTTACACAATTGTCGTTATCTCTGGCCATAGTTTCTGCTTCAACTATTTCTCTAGTCAGTTGGCTACCGCTTCTGCCCAGCACTGTACACCTATCTAGATGTGCCGCACATCCGCAATCACGGCAATCGTAGGCCTAAATGTCCTGATTGGCTCTACTTATGTTGTTGCTGTGTTCCCGGAGCCGATCATTTAAACATCTCCCAGTCTGGCCGATATATCGTTTCCCACAGGAGAGGGCAAAGGAATACACTACCCCTTCTGTGCACGAAACGAAACTGGTCCGGTGTTTCTTTGTGCAGCTCGCTGGATGTTGGGGAGGATTGTTAACTTTTTTGCATAAGCTGGAAAGCTTGTTTGGAGCCGAGAAGATGACGTCGATGTTGGCCCTGTTTGCCACTTTCTTAAGTCCATGGGAGACGTTGTGGATGTAAGGCACAACAATCGGTCTAGTTGACCTGTCTCTTGGTTTTTGTCCAATGACGTCTTTTCTCTGTTCTTTGAGAAGGTTCGCCGCCACTGATGTTAATAAGGAAGTGGGATATCCTGCTGATGACATGCGACAAATTTGTGCACAGAAGCTTGTTTTTACCTGATGTTTGCACGATTTTGTAAGTGAGTTTTTAAGGCAAAGTTTGACGATGCCCCTCTTCACCAACTTGGAGTGTGCCGAATTGAAGTTAAGGAGCGGCTTGTTTCCTCGTGGCTCGTACAACCAGTATACGTGAAAGGTCAATAAAAATATTCGTAAATCCAGGAATCTAATGGACTTTTCAACGGGAATTTTGAGACATGAAAAATCAACTCGTCCAAGCCGCCGTTTTGTCCAAATGTGCCGCTTGAACCCCGTTTTGCTCGGTCAGAGTCTGACCGCTTGAACGACAATTTACCGGCCCTCGGCGCTGGCGTAGGGATAACGTCAATCGCTCTCCTAGATTTAGATTTTGCATGACCATGATCGAGAAATCGCGTGCACCATATTTTCAGTCGCCGAGAGTTACTCTGACGCACTTATTAATTTTGTTTCTCGCGACTACCGCCATAATATTATTTGTGAAGCAATATCTAGAAATGACGAGACGAGGCCATGTCCGCTGGGCTCTAGACCTGAAGCGCGTGTGTCGCCGGCGCTTCGTTCTCTTTTATTAAAGCCTCTTGCCACATCTCTCCTCCCCTATAGAGGCTACAACCAACAAATTACGAACACAAGGGGCATGCGCACGAGGACACACATATATACATATATATACACACAGAAGCACTAAAAGGAGTCACTCTGTGAACCTCTTTGGCTTTTTGATAATCCGACCGGACCTTGTTCGTACTTCGGAGCCCTTGGAAGCCGGGTCTGGCAGCGTTGTTCTTGACTCCGAGACCAGTGAGTTGAGGTGACGACTGCTCACCTAGGTCTGTCGGCAGCGGAGCGAGATGACATTTGTTTCTGACCAGAAGTCCTTTCGGGACTCTCTACGACGTACGACCTTGGTTCTGTCCTCTTTCCGACGACTTTACCAGTTGTCGCAGCGTTTCTCACCCAGACCGTGCTATCAAGAGGTTCGTTCGAGCGTTCACACACTGCATGTCGGCTATTATAGTTTCTCACTTGTTTTTCTTTTTCTTCCTTGTCTTTTTTCTGAATTCCTCGTGATTAGGAAGTCTCGGAATTAACGTTGAGGGAAGAGTTGGTAGCGTTGTCCTTAGTTGGCGGCCCATTAGTAGCTCTGCAGGACTGTAGCCGCAGCTTCCCGGCGTTGTCCGGTAAGATAGAAGGCCAAGGTTGGGGTCATCAGACTTTTTGAGAATGTCTTTGACTACCTTTACCATTCTCTCAGCTTCTCCATTACCCTGCGGGTAATACGGGCTGCTTGTGACATGGGTTATCTGGTACTTCGCAACAAAGTCTTGGAATAATTTTCCCGAATATTGAGGACCGTTGTCCGATCGGAGGACTTCAGGTATGCCATGACGGGAAAATAATGCTTTGAGGTGGCCAATTACCGCTTCTGATGTTGTCTGCCTCAACTTGCATACTTCTACATACCGCGAGTAGTAATCGACTACTAGGAGGTATTGTTGTTTGTTCAGTTCGAAGAGATCTGTCGCAACGCGCTGCCACGGGCGGTCTGGAAGTTTCGATGGGATCATGGGCTCTACTCTTGGGACACGTTCCCGAACACATCTGGAACAGTCCGTGACTAGCTGTTCCAGGTGTGTGCTGAGTCCTGGCCACCAGACGGACATCTTCGCACGTTCGCGGCATTTGCTAATGCCCAAGTGTCCCTCATGAAGTTTGTCTAACACCTCCTTGCGAAGCGGCTGGGGGATGAAAAGTCGGTTCGTCCTCACTAAAAGTCCGTCTTGTATGGTGAGGTTGTTTCTCTCGGAATAAAACTGTACCACTTCAGGAGCAACCTTGGCCTTTGTGGGCCATCCAGTGGTGGTATACTCCCACAGTTTTCTTCCGACCGCGTCTTCCCGTTGCAGTGTCCGAATCTTGTCTAAGTACTCAGTTGAAACTGGCAAGGAACCGCTGATGGCTTGTACGTACGCTTCCAGTTCCTCTCCCATAGTTCTTCCCGGCAAGTCTACCGGCGATCTGGACAGAGCATCGGCCGTACACAGTTCTTTACCAGGAACATGAGAGATCGTGAAGGAAAACCTCATGAGGCGAAGTTTGAACCGCTGTATTCGCGCCGGAATAAGGTTCAGCTCTTTTGATCCAAAGAGAGGTACAAGCGGACGGTGATCCGTCTGAACATGGAACGTAGTTCCCAAGAGAAACTTCTCAAAACGCTCACACGCCCATGTTACGGCGTACGCCTCCTTTTCAATTTGTGCATACCTGACCTCTGTGTCATTCAGTCCTTTGGACGCGAATGCTACGGGTCGCACATCTCCTTGTTTGTCCTGTTGTAGGAGTACAGCTCCGAGGCCATACGACGAAGCGTCTGCCGAAACGATGAGGTGTTGTCCTGGATCATACAGAGTCAGGATTGTGGCGTCTTGGATGTCTTTCTTTATTGCTTCCCAAGCACGCTGCTGCTGAACATCCCAGGCCCACTCTATGTCCATTTTCAGGAGATCTCGTAGGGGTTTCAGTTTTTCCGACATGTGTGGGATGAATCTACCGAATTGGTTGGCCATCCCGATGAATTGCCTTATCTCATGAACTGTGGTGGGTGGACGCATTTTAGTGATTGCATCTACCCGTTCCGGATCCGGCAGAAGTCCTTGGCTGCTGATTATGTGGCCAAGGAACTTGACAGAGGTCTTCTTAAATTCACACTTCTCATTAAGTGTGACACCTGCCGTTTTCAGCCTTTGAAGAACTTCTTCGAGCCTGGAGTCATGTTCCTTCTCGTTCGACCCCGTCACCAGGATGTCGTCCATATGGCACAACACCCCCGGAAGGCCCTCCAAGATTTGGTTCATCTTCCTTTGGAAGTGCTCAGGTGCAGATGAAATCCCAAATGGAAGCCTTTGAAAGCAAAACCGACCAAATGGGGTGATGAAAGTTGTCAAGAGCTGTGACTCCGCCGCCAGCTTGATTTGCCAGAAGCCTGCCTTGGCGTCCAGTTTTGAATACAAAGATGTATTTGAAAGACGGCCCAAGGTTTCTTCCACTGATGGCAAGACCAGTTTCTCGCGCTCAATGTTCTTGTTGAGCTGTGTCAGATCTACACATATTCTGACATCTCCATTCGACTTAGGAACCACCACCATTCCAGAACACCACGCAGTGGGTTCTTCTACTCGCTTTATGATCCCGTCCTTTAACATTTTTCTCAAGTGCTCCTCAACTTTTGATATCAGAGCCAAGGGTACACGACGGGACGTGTTTACTGAAATTGGTGTGGCATTATCAATTAGCTTGATCTTGTATTCCCCCTTCATTATTCCAATACCACTGAAAAGTTCCGGATATTTCTGGTGATAACCGGCAGTAGTGGGGTCGGTGACTGAATGCATGAATTTGACAAGTCCAAGTTCTGTGCTAGCTTCACGTCCCAGAAGCGGTTCGTCAAGGTTCGTGACAACATAGACGTCCTCATGTATCAACTGTTGACCATGTTGAATCGTGGCCCGGAACTTCCCAATGACTGTTAACATCTGCCTTCCGGGTCCGAAAAGTTTGGCAGCAGTAGGCTGGAGGTTTTTGAAGCTCGATGCCGCATCCTCCGGTATGGCACTGACGTCGGCGCCTGTATCAATCTTGAACTGGACGACCTTGTCATTGACCTTGAGCGGGACTCTCCAAGCCAGGCCAGCAGAAGATTTAACAGTTCCGAGCAGCCATTCTTCTTGGTCTGTCTCCAGGTTCACTTCCTGTATGGACTTTCTCCTGCATACCTTTGTCCAATGTCCTCTTCTGCCACAGTTTAGGCACTTGGAACTGATTGCAGGACACTCGGAGTTTGTGTGCGCCAACTTGCCACATCTTCCGCAGGTAGGAGCTTTCGTGTCATTTCTTGGCTCTGAATTGCGCGGAGCCTTCCATTTTTCTTGTCTTTTACCAAGGACATCGACGACCATCTCCTCTTTTTCTGTTTGCCTGTGCCCTCGGACCACTGCTTGTTGCTTGTGCACGGCTTCTTTCTGTCGAGCTCGTGTGACTGCAGCTTCTAGTGTGAGGTTGGGGTCTCTCTGCAGGCTTTCAGAAAGGGAGTCATCTGACAGTCCGACTACGAAGCGATCTCGAACCAGTTCGTCCTTCAGAACGCCGTAGTCACAATGTTTTACCAGGTGGTGTAGGCTGGTTATAAACGATTCCACCGACTCTCCGGGCTCTTGCTTTCTTTGATGAAATTTCGCTCGTTCGTAGATCACGTTTCGCTTTCCCACGAAGTGATTATGAAACAAGTCCGACACTTTCTCGAAGTTTTGTTTGTCGACGTCCGAGAGGGACGATGCCTCGAGAACATCTTCGGCGTCATCTCCGAGGAAATATACAAGAGCATCTACCTGTTCGCCCTCATCGGCGTTGACGAGCTTGGAGACCTTTCGATAGCGGTTGAATCTGTTGTACCACCTTGGCCAGTCGCCTGGGTTGTGGAAATCGAACGTTGACGGTGGGGTGATGGTGTGAGCGTACATCGTTGTCCGAGATGCCGCTGCTGCCTCTTCCCCTGGCTCGTCCCAGCGGAAGACTCTCGTGAACTGCTTGGCGTGTTCATGGTGAAACTCTGTTCTACCACCCAGCCACTTCTGACACCATGTAGCAATATCTAGAAATGACGAGACGAGGCCATGTCCGCTGGGCTCTAGACCTGAAGCGCGTGTGTCGCCGGCGCTTCGTTCTCTTTTATTAAAGCCTGTTGCCACAATTTGCGGCTTCTGGCTTGTCACGTTCGAATCTGTGAAGGCGCCCTGCAACACGTCTAGCCCGCTCTCGGCCAATGGCGCCGTATTATTAACCTCATACCTCCCAATGAATGGCCGAACTCTCCTTATATACTGCTCTGATTAGCAGTAGCACGCAGATTTGTTCGAAACGAGTTGAAAGTAACTGATTACTTGTAATCATTTGTATTTTATAGCAATTTCTTGACGCTTCACTTACTTTTTTGTGGTAACGTACGCTGTAATTCACTTACTATTTTCTGCGATAAATTACAAGTAATCAATTATATGTTTCCGAAAGAGGTAACATTATTGAGAGTTTGTTTACATGAAAAATCGCTCTCTCTGCCCGTGTGTAACTCGTCTATGTTGCATCAACGTTGGACACTTCTTTGACACCTAAAAAATTAAAAAAAGATCGGGGTTTTCACATGTTTATCATGTGGCTGTTTACGACTCTCTCTCTATCTTTATATGTCTATCTCTATTACTGAAGGAAGTGACGAGTTCTATAAGATATAGCTTATTTTTGTTATCTTTGAGCCCGCGAAGAAAGTCACGTGCTCTCTCAGGAGTTATAAAATGGAAACTCTTCACTAGGCTTCGGTATTTCTTATTAATTTCGGACGAATGAGGCGTCATGCGTGTTCAGCGTCGCGGAAAATATCTTCACCAGGAAACGTGGGAAGACGACTGACGTTAACTTCGAACGACAACTGCTCTTGAGGCTTAATAACAAGGGGTGAATGACAAAAAAACAAAAACAAAATGTGACTACTTTAAACACACATATGCATTTTTGATTTCGTAATGAAAAGTTTAAAATGTAACATGAAAGTAATCAGTTACTTTCCGGCAATTCTTCAATTACCTTTGTGATGCAGTAATGAAATACTATAATCAGTTGCATTTTTCAATAAAGTAATTGTAATCGGTTACTTTTTTCAGTAACGCGTACAAGACTGGTTGCACGTAACAGCGCATCGCTCTCATGTTTGCTATGATCGAAAGAGCTTGTTCCTCAGACACGGAAGCTCAAGAGCGTTCTTTAGCTCCGGCTGCTCTCGTGCCATCATCAAAATAAGGAACGTATTCGGATCACACCTGAGCAGCCAATGTGCTGCCAGCCTGCGCCATTAGTCACGATTCGAATCCGTCACGCTCCCAATGACTGACTGCAGGCGAGATACCTCGAGGCCCGCGATCAGAGCAGGTCAGGACTAGAGCCACTAAATAGGCTGCGCTTAGAGTATCGGCACTCTGTTCCCCGACATTGTTGTGGGCGCCGCCATTTTGAGACTTGTGCAGAGCAGACGAAACTGCTGATCATCGTGATTCAAAAGTTCGACTTCCTCGGCATTAAATTTGGTGTTAGGAAGCTCATGTGATATTTATTTGCTCTACCGCGAACTGTTTAAATAGTACTTGAGGAGAGCAGAGAAGCATTTCCTGTGATTTTAGATAAACTCTCAGATAACTGGCTACCATGGTTTTAACACACAATATGGGCAGATTTCGTTACTCTGAAGTGTAGGACAGTAGTCAGGACCAGATAACTCCGCCGCGCCTTGCGTGCCTGCCATTAATATGCGGATACTCCAGTAAACAAAACGACCTTGTGTAGCGCCGCGAAGTCATAGCGTGACGAAACGCAGTTGCCGCGGGTCGTACTACAAGCCGAGCGCTGGTACACACTCTTCTGTGGGCAGGTCGGGTCCTGAACAGCGTTACAATATACCTTAAACATAGAGTAATATAGTAGAACGTAAAGAGTGGCCACTCGGACCCTATCGCGGCCCAGGAAGTAGGTTTCACGGCAGCCGCCAGCTGGCGCCCATGGTGCCTAATTATTCATACATTCGTTATATTTGTACCGTTCATAAATTGTTCTATCTTAATTTAGAAGCTTTTAAAATTATTAGTAGCTTCGAAGGTTAGAGAAAAATATTCCAATGATTGCGACTTCCGCTTGGGCAAAACGCCGCCATAACAGCAGCCTGGGTGCCTGGGTGTTGGGCTCGGCGGCTCGGGCGGTCTGCCTGCTGTTCCTGTCGTCACGTGGATTTGTCGGTGTTCACTTGGTCGAAAAGGTGAGCCATTTCAAAACACTATTACGCGTGCACATGAGGAGTGTTTCACGGGTCTGTTGGGCGTCAGCGTCTTTCGGGCTTTTCTCTGTTCCATCAGGTTTCATAGCGTGAAATGCAGCAGGGCGTCTGACGCGGCAAACACGTGCGCGTTGTCTTCAGCGACGCTGATTCCAGCTTTCACATCTCAAACGCGCGTGCATTACATGCTCACTGGGACTCCGGAACCGGGGGGCAGGGGGCGGTCGCCCCCCCAACATTTTTGCACAGGGGGCAGGGCCCCCTGTGCAGTACTTGCCCCCCCACTCCCAAAAAACGGCAGTACTTGCCCCCCACTCCCAAAATAGTTCCGGAGTCCCTGCATGCTCATTTAAACCGTCGAGTTCTCTCTCGTAGTTGTTTCTTTCCTGGCACTTACGCTGAAATGGAGCTGTACACACAGTTTCTGCGGGGGCCGAGAGACGGTGACGCCAAACAGACGTCCTGAGACGCTTCGCTCAATGTGTTGGGGTTTCATCCTACTCGCGAGGGTTTTTCGTTCTTTGCGTGAGGTTTTGTCCTTATTAATGTTGAAAGTACATGCCGCAGCACCGTGCTTTTGATCTGGTCGAGAACAGCCAGCTCAGAGAAATTAAATCACAGGTGAGCAAGGCATTCGATCATCTGCGTAATTCGGTGCGCCCTGCGCGCTGGAGTATGCTGGAGTACCACAGTGAACCATAGTGAACCATATTATCATGAGGCGCCGAAGCATTGGTTTCACGTCGTTCGAGTTGGTGTATACTGACATGTAATTCATCTTTTTATTTAAGGGCGCTGTTCGTGCACTGCGGTTACCTCGTGATTTATACAGATACGAACTTGGCCTTGTGTTTTGTATATTAGTACAGTTTATTGTGTCATGACCAGCTCCCCTTTCCGCAGGCATATCGGAATCTCACGGCGCCGATTCTGCAAATTTTCTTCCGCAGCGCACGCCGTCGAAATGCCCAGCTACGGTAGCTACTGCTGCGTAGCGTGGTGCGGTAACAACGGAAGAACGTGCAAGAAACCGGGAACAAAGTTGCATAGTCCTGTCTATTGGTCACGCAACTTGGGTGTCATTGGGCCTTTCCTGGTCTTGTTCACGATTGCTGCTTTAGTTTTATGTGCAGCTTGTACATAGGCAAGAAGAGTCATATTGTTTGGACAAGAGCCGCGGGCTAGTCATGTTTTGAATTGCAATTTTATGTTGTCGGAACAATCTGCAGGTGTGGAATATACTAGGATTTGTTTTTGCAAGAGTGTTCCTTATGATAGAGGCGACGGAATTTGTGGCAAGCAGATTGTTAAATAATGATTTGTTGTGCTAAGGGTCTTTTTGTGCCTTAATAATTGATACTAGAAGTTTTTGTGCGCTAACAAGGCAGGCATTTTACACGGCGAGCTACTTAGGATAATTTGTTTGTGTGGGCACACAAACAAATTTGTGTGGACTTTGAAGACTATACCACTACCCTGTGTGTGGACTATAGTCCGGAAAATACGGTACTTAACAGAACGGTGCACACTGCACGCCGAGTATTTCCAGGTATAGTTTGTAATGACCAGGTTGCAGGCCAGCAGTCGACCAGTCTTTACTAGCGTCTGCAGAACCACTTGATGTGTGTTTTTTTTTCTAGTGTGTTCATGTTGAATGCTTCTTTATTGGTATGGATCTTCGTATTGGGTCACCCGGTTTTGGTGTCAGTTGTGAGCTTTTAGATGTTTCCTCCCTCAAACCTGTACAAAAAGGCTGATGAGGTTTTTCTGAAAAATATATTTTGTAACACGTCCTGAAACAATTAAGTGCGAAAATAATTTTCACGGTCTTTTGTTTCTGTTTTTTATGTAAAGTAACTACTTTTTATGGTTATCTTCGTGGCCACAATAAAAATTTTAATATTTGTTAATTGCTGCCTTCTGTTGGTTGTCCTTTTTTCCTGTTCCGTGACGTAGTTTTATATTTCATACTGGGATTGTACATGGTTACCGCGTTACCTGTCTGTCCTGAAATTGTAAATGAATATAAGCGTGCTTTTGAGTTGTTGAATACACAGCTTAAGCGCCCAAGTAAATTCTAAATTAGCAACCGCAACCAAATTTAAAATTGTAATTAAACTTGAGGAAGACACGAAAAGGACGGACAACCATAGTTGGAAGTTTGTGAGGTGTCCGTCCTTCTCGGTTTCTTCCTCAAGTTTAATCCTCTTACCAATTGTTGTTTGTTTGTTTATTTTGGGGTGAAGAGAAAGGGGGAACCCGCTCGTTCTGTCCTTAAAATTGTAGTTAGTCACGAGAGCCCAGGTGGCGCAAGCTACCACACAATACAGTTGGAAGCACTAATACTAGTTGTCTATTCATTTGACTACTAGTATTCTGTGACTCTATCCATGTTGAAAAACGAAACCGAAAGCATCCAAACAGGAAGTCGAGAAAAATTTCACGGCGGCCGCTAGGAGCGCTAGTAGTCGAGTGGGCCGCTGGGGTCTATGGGAGTGGCCACTCTTTACGTTTTACTATATTACTCTATGCCTTAAACTTTACAAAATGCAGTGCCTTCTGGTGACTCAAAAAACAGTTTACCTTTTACCCCACCAATGGTGGTAATTGACCTTTAGTCTTTAGCATTTTGCCCGGCACCATCAGGTTTGCTAGTCAACAGCAGTCGAGAGTGTTTTTAACTCCTAACAATCCTTTCTGGATCTCTTAGTTTCGATGGTGTCAAAGAGACAACCGGTAAGGACGAGGAACCAACCGATATTAAAGCTTTGGTAAACTTTTATATATCAAGGGGCTCTAAAGCAGATCATGTACCGCCTAAAGGTTGACCGTACCCAAGTTGGAAATGAACGCTTAAAGCCTGTTCACAGATGCAGCGGAGCGCTACGAGCATAGCGCTGACCTCGCGCTAAGCACCTGCTGAGGGAGCGTTCCCTAGCGTAGCTTTATTTAGTGACTCTAGCGTTGCCCAGTTTTGTATCGCACCGTCAAAACTGCTGCTCATGGCAGACAATAAGTACCTGACGACACGTGAGCAGCGCTACTTCAGCGCTTAGCTGCATGTGAGAACCAGCCTTTACGCAGCTCTTGTATTCAACCTCCTAATCCTTTATACATGAGGACTAACTCGAGAAGAGGACGAAGTTGTAGCCCTGGCCACTTATCGTCTGTTGCGAATTACGAATTCGTTGGTGTACCTAAAAGGCACGATAGAAGCTGGGACTCATCGCGTTTTTAAACCAACACCCTTAAAGTAGACATAATTCTTATTTCTATCGATGAAAGAAACATTAGATCAACTAACGACGTTTGGCTAATCGTGAATGCCAACCACAGTGACGCTTTTGGTCTAGCACGTTGCCAATGACAATATGCATTCATTAAAAATTTTAACCAGTATTATTTTATGACCGTTTAGGTCAAACGGATATATTTTAGCGTATCTGGCGCATCCTGTTTTTTTTTTTTTGTAAGCGAAATTTGTGACAGCGCGATTAATAGTACTGGGGTGTGTGAGTGAATTATTATGCGGCGCGTCCCTAAAAATAGATTACGAATTTTTTTCCTACGACAAAAAATTAATTACGCAGTCCCGAAAGCTCAGTCTCCACCAAGATGTAATGCTAGCGGTCCGGACCAGATGCTAAAGTTTCAGTGCGAGGCTTTTACCTGATTCGAAAGTTGTACGCGCTTTTCTGAATTTTTCAATGTGAAGATGGGGCCCGCTCCCAGCAGCTAAGGATATTTATCTTCATGTGTTTATGAACGTTGTCGGTCGTAATTTTCTCATTGAAGATTTGTAGCCGGCAGTGCACAAACAATGTTGATATAAAACAAAAACTGGCCGGTACATAGGTGCACTATGCTGCATAACTTTCCGTAGAACTATTCGCAACTTTCACGACCTATAGGGGCGCCCTGGCACCTATTAAAATGGCTGTCATCTGGATGATCGTCGTAGGAGGCGGGTCTGCGACGCGTTAGTAATCCTTGTTTTGTTTTATACAAGCAGTATCAGAGCCTTACTTTATTTTTCACGCCAGGAAGGTGTAGGAGAGGACCTTTATTGTGAAGCCGATCATCCAGGAGCTAGGGAGAGCGATTCTCACATCGTGGTACCACCATCGCTAAAAGTTGCGAATGTGTGGGTGGCCTAAGATATGAAAGGGTGGGGGGTTAACGCTTAGCCGAGTCGCGCTTGAGGGCCGCGTAAACTTCACGTGCCGCAGACGAGGCGAGCTCGGCCGCTCGGCCGCTGTCCAGAGCGATGAGTGAAGATTGTGGAATCACGGCTGCCGAAGGGGCGTCTATCGCAGTTTCAATCAGACAGAAATGCGTCGCGTTGGGGCGAGTAAGCGAGCAAGCCAGCAGATAAGAAATTGCACCAGAGACCACTATTGTTGGTTGTCTATGAATTGCGATAGCATCGTCTAGGACAACCTCAAGGACGACATCTAAGATGACGTCGAGGACGACGTCCTAGAGGACGGCGTCAAAGACGACGTCTAGAACGACCTCTGGGATCACACCTGGGGCATATCAAGGACGACCTCTAGGACGAACTTAGGACGACTTCTAGGACGACGTTCAGAACGACCTCTAGGATGACCTCTAGAACGACCTCAAGATAACGTCTAGGACAACCTTAAGAATGACGTCTAGAAAGACATCTAGGACCACCTGAAGCATGACCTCTAGGACGACGCCGAGGTTGACGTCAAGGTCGTCAGGTCCTCCGAAGAGGGTGCGATTGTAGGCTGAAACGGTCTACTGCGCATACCTACAGCGCATAAGGGTGCCAGGAAGTCCAAGAAATCCTGTTTGGGGGCGGGGTAGCTAAAGACTGCTATTACATTGAAAGGACGCGTACGCGCTCTGCGCGGTTCTCGGCAGCAGGCACCGCGCGCCGTCAGGGAGCGCGGCGATGCAAATCGGTCGGCGCTCCTGTGTTATCTGGGTGAAGTCACTTCCGTGACCAAGTTTTCGTGACATCAATCCTTCAAATCTGCACCCTTTTCCAAGCGCGTAAAAATGCATACTTCAACGTCAAAACAAAAAATAACTAATTATTTTAAATAAAATATTTAACTTACGCGTACAAAAAAAATTGCGGTGGCTTAGCTCGGCTACGCCAGGATATACGTAGCGTGAGCTTATGCGCATAAAATGCAAGCGGCTCCGGTGCAGCGTCAGACTTGGCTACTGCGCAACGGAGGCGGACAACTGGGCACGCGGCGGCGCCAGTGCGTCTGCCGCGGCTATAACGTCACTCCTCTGGAATGTGCAGACCGGCGAGGCGCGCGCGGTGGCGGCGGTGGCTCTGGCGCCCCAGCTGTGCGCCGTGTGACGTCACTGCTCCTCGCGCTTGCGCAGCACGGAGCACGGCTCATTATGCGAGCCACGCGAAACTGCTCAACCTCGGCCAGTGTAGCCAGGTGTAGCTCACGCTACAAAAAATAATATGCTATTTTATCGGGTGTTCAGGACGAAAAGCGGTCTAGAGGACAGCCGGAAAAGGTTCTTTATACTTTTCAAAATATAATAATAATAATAATAGTTTAATTCAACATATATTATACTTATACATTCATAACCGACTGGTCGATACGTTGAAAACAAAATTTAGGCTACTCAATGGTGCATCTAATACGGCGAGCAAGTGTTCCAAAATGCCTCTTTAGCGAAACGGAACTAAAGGAGGGGAACGCCAATCGAGAAAAAAAACATAGATAATTCGTAGGGAACGCACGATGACGAGGCAGCCCAGCGTACGCCGTCATTGGTGTGGCCGGGGGAAGCAAAGGCACGTGGACGCGTATTGGGGGGCACACAAACGCATGAGGTGCGCAAGGAGCAGTCCAATTTGCAGGCCGTATTCGAGAGGGCTAAAAGACCGGGGAGGAAATGAACGTCTATCACACAGTAAAAAGTAATGTCACTGTCACTTTTTAAAGGAGCTGTGCAACGATATTCAGTTGGAATGTTTTTCACTTTACACGTGCTTACTCGCACTAGTGGGACTCGAGGATAACCGCACGCAACGCCACTGGCCAAGAAACTCCTTTGTAGCGGTGTAATTTCAAGGACAAAAGCGATCATTTTCATTCAATCTCTCCTTTGCATAATTTGATGACGTAACGTGGGGATCGCAGTACACCCAAATGACGATATTTGAATGCGGTTCATAGATTGGACCCGAGCATTGCGTGGGCACTTGATTTGGGCTCGTGATAATTACCGTAGCTCGAGAAGCATTCGGGTAGTGGCCCGTGTCCAATTGCTGCAACGACGACAATAGCCGAGCCATAACAATGTCTGGAACTCAGCGCGTGTCCTGTGCTTTGCCAACCCCAGCGCGTGGCTATGATCAACATTGGTGACATATAATCGGCTGCAGATCACGTGGCCGCTTGTTGTGGCTGCGAGTTGAGGGGGTGAACGCTGCTCGTTTTTCTTTAATTTTTTTTCTGGGAATTCTATTGCGCGGGGTGAAAAACGAACGCGTGTTTCATAGGTCATTAATGTCAGGGATCCGTTCTAAGCGGTATTTGCGCAAAGTACAAAGATTGTTGCATCGCCCCTTTAAAGCTATAGGGAATTCCGCATTAGTGGCATCGGTTATTGAAGGCTTTGCGATGTGAGTATTTTATTCGTTGACAATGACGGCAATAGGAAATAACCATATATCTCCCTTGTTATTAATTGAATTCAATAGGTTACAGTGTAATTTGCTGCTGGTGAACCATTGTGCTTCACAACGGAGGAAAACAACTACCTTGTTGCTTGGTCCGTCTCCTCTGGGATTGTGCTAATGTAAGAAAGGGATATTATGCCGTTAACTAATTGCTTCTAATCGGTCCAATGACATATATCTGGTTTCGGTAGGCCAGAACAAACGAAACAGCACTAGCCGAGTATCAAAGTATAACACTATTTTTCGTTACTCCACTACTCAATTTCTTTTTTTTTTAAATTGAGCCCAACATGTCTTCCTAATTGGTTCTATTCTTGCGAAAACCAACATCTAATTTCATGTCACTCTGAACTAGGCACCAGGACTGACTGCACATTCCTTGATTTGTCAAAAGCTTTCGTCGATGTTACTCACGTAGTTTTTCTGCATAAACTTCAGAACTTAAACAAAGACATTAATGCACTTGCTTGGATAGAATCGTTACTAACAAACTGTTGTCAATTTGTTCGCGTCAACGGAACCGCTTCTTCATCCTCTCGTGTTAACTCCAATGTTTCAAAGGGGATCCGCACACGGAACACTATTTTTTCTTATATGTATTAACGATCTAATTTTCCGTACCTCTTCCTCTATTATCTCGTATGCTGAAGACTGTGTTATTTATAAAAAAAAAGCTGATAACGATTCCGACATCTCTGCCCTTGAAACTGATATTAATAACGTAAACCACTGGTGCACAGAATGGCTTTTGGAACTTAACATTCCTAAATGTAGGTCTATGAAATTGTGCCGTCGAAATAGCGCTTGTCCCCCTACTACATTAACCATTTTACCCTCCTTTTTGTTTCCTCCTATAAATACCTTGATGTTCATTAAGTCAATGACCTTTCCTGGGATGTCCATGCTAAGTATGTCACCAAAAACGCTAATCGCTTACTAGGTTTTCTCAAAATAAAATTTTCGCTCACTCCTGTTTCTTTAAAGCTGCTTTTGTATACAACTATAATCCGCAGAAAACTTGAATATGAAGCCTTTATCTGGAACCCTGAAGTTACCCTAGCTGCTTCTATTGAGTCAATTCAAAATAGCGCTGACCATTTTATTCCTTCAAACAATCATCGCACAGTTAATGTCACCACTATAAAAGCATCTCTATCATTGCCTAGTTTCTCTTCTCGCCGAAAATTATATCGCTTATGTTTATTTCACAAGATTCATCCCTATAACCCGGCACTTCGCAGAACATGATTTTTAGAAATACTTAGAAATCATCGCGCAAGAATAGCTAACTAAAACTAGGCATCCGTCATAGTAGCACCTCTATTTTTAATGCTTCTTTTCTTTCCCAGGCAGTCATTGATTGTAATCGCCTTCCCGCACCAATGGTCTCAATAACTAACGGCGCTAATTTTAAAACTGCAATTCAATCTTTTTTTTAAATAATGTTCCTTAACGTTGTTCCTACCTTTTTGAATTATTGCTGTATTTCCTTTCTTTGTTCATTCTCATATTTACGTATTTCTTGCCTTGTTCACTAGATATGAATGTATTTTTTCCTTGTTTAGCGTTGCATTATTCTCGTTTTAAATAACTAACCTACTTCTCTCTGTAATGCCTCCGAGCCTTGAGAGAAAGTAAATGAAATGAAATGAAACTCATTTCAAGTACTCTCAACTGGAGTTTAAATTTGTACTTCGTTTTAAGCAACAAGAACGGCCAAGATTAGATCTTGATTAAAAACTTTCATCCAAAATTGTGTCGGCTTCTTTCGGGCGCTGTATATTATTTCATTTTCGAGAGCAACCATCGCAAGTGTTGAAGCGTATACGCAGGACGGTTTTAATTAGAGAACCGGACGCGAAAACTCGGAACAGCGCATTAGGAAACTGCATTTGCGTTTCTAAGCTCGTGGTTTTTGGGGCGACATAATATTCGCTTGCTGATTTTTCATTTGTGCCACTCCGTGATGAATCCCCAGACACTAATTGGGAGAAAAATAAATCTTGCCCCTCTTATTTTTCTTATACTTTTTTTCTTGTGCGGGGCCGGGGGGGGGGGGAGGAACTAGAAACGGGTCTAGTACAAATAGACTAGAAGCTAAATCCCTTTAATTGGGGCCGCCCGCGAACGTCCAAAAGTTTTGTTAAATGTAGCGGAGAGCTGCCACGTCTAAGGTTAGCATTGCTATTATATGTTGCCGAGACCGTATTGGTGCTCCCACTGCAACCGTTCTTAAACCAGCGCCATTTTATTTTATGGGTCCGCGTATTAAGATAAGCTTTAAGGCCCCTTTTACGATACTCTTGGCAGCATAAGGGAGGGCATAATAGGACTGCGTTCAGAATCCCTGAACCCATGGAATATTCATGCTCTACATACAATTCTATTTGTGCTGTCCCAAGAGAAAAGCTCGTTAACCTCTAGTTTTTGCTTCCTTCTTGAGTGCGGGAAAACAAAATAAAAAAAAGCTTTCATAATCTTTTTTTATCTTTTTTCAGCGAAGCTGTTTATGGTTAGGTTCTGGAGGATCGTCTCTGGCAACAGACCGAGCGTAGACCAGCAATTTTCAAACGCAACGATGCATGTCCCACTTTATACTCCTTTCCGTCGTCGCCACCTCTTTCCCAAGTCGTGTATACACCAACTCATGTTTACAAACAAACCGGAGCATCTCTAGCGGACACCACCGATATCGTGCATGCGTGATGGGGGTGCGGGCAAGAAGCTCGCCGCCGCCCATAAACAAACCATTGGAATCGGAAGTTGTAGGCGTCGGTGTGAGTCCCCGCGCTCTTTTTCGCGTTGAAATTGTTGAATCTACCTCTTCCTGGCAATGTCTGACTACTTGAGTGGCCTCAGCGAAATCAACGAGGCTCGTTACACCGCAAATCTCGACGTGAATAATGTAACATGCGGCGATTCATTCCGAGTGGACGCCGCAGAATGGACGCTAAAGCCTGATTCACCTGATGAGATTTCGCTCGCAATTTTCAGTCGCGACGTCGCTCGGGCTGCAAAAGCGTGAACCGTAGCTGAGATGTCGACGTCAATACCGAAAATCGCAAGCGGAGTCGGACCGAGTGAATCAGGCATAACAAGTCGGTAATGGCCACTTGTAACAAGTATCAACATCTCCTTATATCTACTCTTTACACCGAGCCTGCTTACCCGAAGCAACCTTCAAACTTAAACGTCTTTTGAGGTCTGCAATTCTTATCGCAATTACCGGGTCAACGGTTGGCCTACGGGCCGCTGTCGTTTGAACGAGCAGACGACAAGCAGAAACGTTTGCGAGAGCAGACGACAGCTCGAACGATGAGGTGGCCGTTTGAACGTGATGACGCACTGAACGTAGTCCGCAGGTGGTCCGTGCAACTTGACGGTTTTCCCGCGTTCATGTTGGAACAAAACAAATAAACCTGACGACCACAAGCATCCGTGAACTCAATCCAAAGTGCTTTCCGCCCAAGAAATCTTGGACCGACGGCGTCTGTTTTTCCTTTTTCACGGCCCTGTTTACGTACTCGGACGAACCGAGCAGGCAGAAAACGAAAACTGACCTTCAAACCTTTCCCGACTCATTTGGTAAAGCCCCAGTCGCGGCGTTTTGACGAGAAGGCAGGTTTTTGGCTCGTTCCTTCCAAAGTAACACAGGAATGCGCGTGCCCCATGGCAGCTTCCGCCCGCAGCCCCGGACCGGAAGTGCGCCCGACGCGCCACCACCGCGCCGTGACGTAACAGAGATGAGTTCGTGTGTACTCCTCGCCACGTGCGGCGTCTCTCTCCACTCTGACATTGTGCAATGCCGCGCGCTCTTCGGCGGCCACCTTTGCGGCGCACTAGAGCCTGCTCCGTGATTGGCGTAGCCGCGATAGAATAAAACACCACTGTCTCTACCAGAGCGCCAGCTTCGCTGGACTTCCCTCCTCACGGGGTGCAAGTAAAGCCCCTTCATGGTTCAAAAGTAGCACAAGTTGCGTCGATCCACGAGGCACGTGCCACGTGCAGCCCCTGGGAAGATCATGGCGGCACAGCGAAGCACTGAGCTAGATTTCAGGCGCCATGTTCTTCCCAGAAGTTGCGCGCGACACGTGTCTCGAGCATTTCCACAACAATGAATAGCGCCACTTTTCCCAGAGTAGAGGGGCCTTATACTCGGTTTCATACTTAGCGTGCAACGCTGTCAAAGCTACTGGCGCGAGCGCGTGGCTTCATCTATGGTTTAGTTTGCGCGAGAACGCGTGCAAATGATCAACGAGATCAAGCCCCATGCTCGCGCCAGTAGCTTTGACAGCGTTGCACAGAAAGTATGAAACAGAGTATAGGTAGAAGGGCTCTAAATTTTTGTTTTGTTTTACCTTTTGCGTAGAAGGTATCAAATATTAAATCGCGCTTACAATTGATGACTGCAGCAAATACCTTTTCACACTTTCCAGGTAACTCAAGGAATCAGCGTTTTAGATTAGCTGCCATTTGGTGCATGCCAGCACCCCTCCCGCCCCTTATTAGTCTTGTTTTTTTCCTGCACCCACCTGGGTATAAATATAACCCCAGACTCACGCGGTCTCCCCTTACTTATGAAGGCGTCAAGCAGTGCCGTGGCGTGCCTAAGCCATCTCGCTACCTTTTTTTTCTCAGACTCTGCGCGTTTGTTAAGTTTTAACAGCGTGGCGTATAGATTGTATTGAAACGCTCCACGGCTACTTTTGCACGAATTTTCATACTCAAGATAATGGTAGGGAGTTCTAGACATAAGAGAGGGAGGGGGTGTTACGAACACCGACAGCTCTCCGAGACGACTGGTGCCCACGTGCAACGCGCAAAACAAGAATGGCGCCAAAATCCGTGTTTGCTGCAGCCGGTTCTGTACAGTCAGTTCACATCCTTCATTTATGAGCTGCGGAAGGTGTAGCGTTGGACAGTGCACAAGGGTATTTTACTGTTGCTCGTTCTGCATTGTAGGCACTACATGAGCATGCGTCAGCCACTCAATGAGCCACACTTAGATTATCGACACTCCGTTCCCCAATCTTCTAGTGGACGCCACCGTCTTGGTGCTTCGTGCAGGGCAGACGCTAAGGTCGATTGTCACAATTCAAAAATGCGACTTCCTCGGCTTTAAAAACGGTGTTCGGAAGCTTAGGTGATATCGTTTTGGTATCACAAAGTGTTTTTTTTAAACATTTGTGGAGCACTTACACGTGTATCCTGCGATTGCGGATAAAAATGAGTTGATGAGTTTGACGAGCGTGTTGGATTAATACTCAATACGAAGAGAGCAAAACGGAAACAGTGGACAGAGACAGACATGTAGGAGCTTTTTATATTTTAAGCACCATGACGGCCGAAGTGTCGTTAGTCTGAAGCGTAGTTTATTTAGTGGCTCTCCGTGACAGCATCTGCGTATGCTTATCAGAAAGTCGGACAATCGAAAACATGCGCAGTTTCTTTCTTCAACGCGGCTCAGCTACAAATAATGATTATAATGCTGCGCGTGTGTTCCAACAGCCGTACGTTAGTCAGCCTCCATGAGCGTCTGGTGTTTCAGCACCTGGGGTCTTTAATGTGCGTCGCGCATGGGTGTCTTGATTTTTATTTGCAGAGTTCTTTTCATCGCAAAAATAAACTTTGCGTCAGAAGACGCTCATTGTCCGCCCAAATGTAGCCCTAGCGGTCCGAACTAATTGCCAAAGTTTCATAACTAATCATTATCTCAATCAATATATATAGGTGATTTTCTGAAAATTTCAATGAAAAAATAGGGCCCGCCTTCGTCCGTTTTCTTCGACTGGCGCCATTCAGCTCTATGTATTATAAGAGGTCCGTCGGCCGCCATTTTGCCATTCAAAATTTCAGAAAATCGTTTATAACCTTTGATTAAGATAACGCTTAGTCCTGAAACTTTGGGATCTAGTTCGGACCGCCAGGGATACATTTGGAAAAAGAATGCGTGTTTTGTAATGCGTAGCATATTTTTCGTACGAAAAAAAAATTTTTTGGGGACACTTTTTAATGATACACGACCGCACAACGGTAAGATGCTCATCCAGATCGAAACAGCCAAAGCTACGCTGTGCCAGGACCAACCAAGGGCCGGTTAGAGACCACGTGATACATTCATCTGCCGTGCGCATCAGCGCGCGTGTCTCTACGCACCTATACGTAATCGGCGCAATATACCTCCTATGTTTCTAACTTTACTCGGTGACAGAGCAGAGGGGTGGTGCAACGCTTTTTTTTGTATTTTGCTTTAATATAACTTAGAATGAATTCCTGACGATTATAACCTATGGAACATGCGCTAATTTTTTTGCTCGTTAAATGATCGCAAAAATGTTTAAAAAAAAACGAGCAGCGTTCCTTTCTTCAAATCGCTGCCAGAACAAGCGTCCACGTGATCTGGTGCCGATTATATGCCGCCAATGATTATCATAGCCACGCGCTGGGAGTGGCAAAGTACAGGACACGAGATGGGTTCCAGGCATTGTAAGGGTTCGGTTATTGTCGTTACTGCAGCAATTGGACACGAGCCACTACCCGAATGCTCGTCGATCAATTGATCATCGCGAGCCCAAATCGAGTGGTCACGAAATGATCGGGTCTAATTATTGAGCCGCATTCAAATATCGTCACTGGGGGACTATGCCAGCACTGCGACCTCCAAACTATGTCATTGTATCGCCCCCGCTACAGCACGCTCAACCCGCCTTCAAGTTTTGGAAAAAGAAAATTGAAAGAAAACGCTCGATTTTTGTTTTAATTAAACCGCAACAAAGGTTTCTTGGTCAATGGCTTTACATGCAAGTACACATGGCTCTATTAGTGCCTGTAAGGTCGTGTAAAGTGAAAAAAGTCAAACTGCATAGTGCCTCACCACTCCTTTAAGGACCCAGTAGATGCTCTTTCAGTTGATAACACTTGGTCGAACGCACAGCCAAAGCCCGACGGGAAGCAGCGAGCGTGTTTTGGAGACGGAGCTTCTATTGATCCTATTTTGTCACTAACTATAGTTCCTGATGTAACCTTTCGGCCCGTAGCTTCGACTGTAGTTCATTGTAATTTAATTCAACGTGTATAAAACATTCACATCGAAAGGTGCGGCGTGCAATATATGAAGCTTAGCAAGCAGTTCGTTAATTCGAAAAGTGAGCCAAACACTGGCACTGGAAAGATGACGTCAGCCGAAATCTTTTTATTACTGACCCTGAAAAAGGGCTAGAATGTTTATAGGCACATTCACACGGTGCTGGAGTTTCTATGTCTTTGGTTACGTAGTGGGGGCTTCTGTTGAGGCATGACTGCTATTTACAATGACAAGCAGACGGTGCAACGCTTGGTTGTCATGGTAATTTGCAGTCATGTATCGGTGTAAGTTCACGCAACGTCAGCGGTAGTTTAATAATAATACAGCTTTTCACTGAATGTGCCCTCGTGCTCAGCAGTGGACGCCGACAACCTACCACTGCAATACATCGAGAGTGCTCAGCAACTGACCAGGCCGGAGAAAAACCTTCAGCTGAAGAACGATATGTGCTCTTGGACGGCGATCGATAAATAAACATCAATGTTTCTGACCCATCACAAAATTTCTTAAATTTTTTTAAGAGAGGGGAGAGGAGGAAGGGGAACAGCTAGACGACTCTTAGCGTCGTCATTTTGTTTTTTTCTTACTAAAGCTTAGGATCTGGAATGAAGCTTTATTGACGAGGTATACATTCATTACTTGAAGCAATCTCTGTATTAAGACCTCTAGCTTCTCTTACGGTTGTCATTCAAAACAATGTTGTGTTTTATGTTTTTCCGCATCACCCACAAAGCACAACAGCAGCTTAGATTTCAGCCTCTGAATAACATGGTCACACCTACAAAAGCTGAGCCCTGGCGTTAAGAAGCACTTATTTCCGATTTCAAGAAGCTTCATTTTCTTAGATCAGCTCCTTACCTTTCGTAAGCGGGCGAGCTTGCGAATCATGAATCGACCTACCTTATATTGGCTCTTTTATTGTAAGGTTTCTTTATTCATTCCTTTACAAATCAAAGGAAGTGACGTAGTTGCTTAGATGCTTCCTTTCCTTTCCGCTTTCAAAATGGCGACGTTTTGGGTTACTGACGAATTTTCCCACGTCGTTGATTAAGGCAGGTGTACAGGGATAGAGGCAGTAGAGTAAATGGAGCGCGCGTTTGGTGGCTGTCACCACCAGCAGCGAAATAAGCGGCCGCGTTGCTTGCGTCGAGCCTTCAACGCGTACCCTGAGGGTACGATTGGGCAGTGCATCTCGGTCTCGTGTTAAGTTGAATTTTGGGGCCCCGTCGCGTGAAGCAGTGAGATCTGAATCCGTACTGGACGCTATTTCGCATCAGCGAATTCCAAGAATCGTCTCACCTGAAGCGAAATTGCAAAGGAGTCTGATCGTGCAGTTAGACTATGCACAATGAATCAACGGTAAGTTGAGGAATGTGAAAATTTAACCTGGACGCTGTTTGCCAAATTTACCGAACGTCCCTGCTCATTTAAGCGCGTGTCTTTTTGAGAAATCGAAGGAAAAAAGAACGAATCTGTCATTCCAGCGAGGAAAGTACCATTCTTGACTGTAGACAAACCTAATGTAAACTGTAGATGAGCGGTCTCAAGCGTCGCAGCGTTCAGGGAGATCACTCTACGTAACTAGGATTGGACGCTTTCCGACGCTGAAGGAGTGTATTTTAATTCCTGTTTTCCAACAGCTCTCACAACACAGGTAAATTGAATGTGTAGAAGGCAGAGTTTTTCACTGAATGAAAGCGTATTTTATTCCAAAGATGCTCGTGCTAAATATGCTGGTGGCAGCCGTGGCAGGGCTTAGCAAACAAGACGCAGAAAACGTATAGCAGCAGGGCGCGGCAGCACTCAACGAGGTCTCCTGATGAACACAACCTCAGAATAAGCTCACAAGGCGAACAATAATGTAAGTCTGGCGCTGGTGTGAGCACTAACTGCGAACGAAAGACAACAAGGAAGGGAACACTTTACGTTGCCTGCATACATCTAAGAAAGCCTTCTTTGTAGGTCAATGCCGCCCCAAACTACGAAAAAATGCAGTAATAAAACTTGAACAAGTACCAAAGCTTCTTTTTTTCTCTCTCTCCTGTGATATTTTTATTGTTTGATATTTTGGCTCATAGTGGATCTCTTAGCTAGTTTAACCCCTAAATTGGAGCTCTCGTCCCAGAATTGATCTCTTGACTTACGTTGAACAAGTCAAAAGGTATAACAAATCAGGCGATCCAATATTGTGTCTGAACTCATCTTCGCCTTCAAAACGCAGCAAATGTTGGCTTCATAAATATATTCCAGGACTCGTGATGACCGAGTGCAATGTTACTATATTGTAGTACTAAGAGCTCTATCGAGGACTCGAAACACCGTCTTCCAGCAAAATGTTTTTTTTTAATTTAGAACACAAATAACAACAAAATATCTCGAGCGGATGTTGATCTATGACTAGAGCCTCCCCCCCCCCCCCACACACACACACACACACACACACACATCCCTTATTTAATAGTGAACTTGCCTCAGGCAAATAAGATACACTGAGGAGTTTTAACTTGCCATAGGTCTTTTCAAGAGTTAGTCTTTTGAGTCGTTGTACCTCTTGACTCGTTGAAACTCTCGACTTGTTGGACCTCTTGACTTATATTGAATGTCTTAACGCGCTTGATCTTTTGGCTCGTCGAATCTCTTGACCCGCTACGATCCTCTGGAAACCGATGACACCTTTGATTTTTACTCGGTTTTACTATGGGTGTGAGCAGAAGAGAAGCATACAAGAGCGAGCGCAAAGCTTGGAGCGGGCCTTCTGTGCACGCGCGCTCGTGAAGTGAATGCGCCATTCAAAACAAAATGCTTGTGCGTGTAGCATCGGCTTTGCTCAAAGTTACGGCAAAACAAAGTAGCTGTCGGTTTCACGTTTACAGCTGGTTGTATTTTTAAGTCTTCGGTAGCACCGACGAAAAAAAATAGACGTGCGAGCCAATTGCGTGTTGTTGCCAGACCAGGACGCGCTGCACGTTATGCATAGTCAAACCACGCGCGTTTTTTATGCCCTTGAACTCAGCATTCTTAAGTTTAGATTTCTTGTTTCCTAAAGCAATTTAGATTTCCTAAAATACCTATGTGGAGTATTTCCTGAGCAGTGCTGAGACCAAATTGCACTATAATCTCGACCCCAGATGCTTTCATCCTTTCCTTACGCAACGAAGGAGCCCTCCGCCTGCTCCTTACCTAAGAAAAGTATCAGGTGGAAATTTTTTCTTCCTTACGTAAGGTAGAGAAACGCCGAAAGGAAAAGTTCGTCCATGAATTCGGAGTTTGCTCAGAAATAATCTGGCTTGGTCATAGCTAGGCTTCCGTGTTTTCGGATAAATCCGAAAACTCTGGAAAACACCCGGCGGCAAAAGTTGCGCAATCGATAAACTCAGAATTTCAATGAACCAATCCATGAAACAAAAAACAAAAAAGACGCGGTGTTTTCCAATTAACTTTAAACAGCGCATAGGGTCAATGGTCTTACGAAAATGGCACCCTAGTTTTCTGTAAAATCTTGGACCATTGACAAAAGGAATCCGACCGCTTATCATGTCAGGGTTCATGAGGAGAACAGGTGCTTCGGATATACAAAAACCACTGTTCCGGTTTCCAGTTGTGGCTTTAGAGGGGTCGTGTTTTTGTAGCAGTTAAAGTTGTGAACCATAGATATTTCGAAGAAGGGGGAAGAGGGAGCGGGCAGTTGAGAGCTCTATATTACTCCCTTTACCACTCCACCCAGCGCAGCGGCGGGGCTAGGTTGATCGATAGGATGGAATGAATACGAGCTTCCTGGCGACCACCTCCATAAGTTCAATGATTTTAAGTTTTTTACTTTTATCGAAGAAGCACTTGTTTGCAGCTTTGGTTGTGGAATAAATGTGTATTGCGAATGGCAATGGCTGCAATGCCAAATTGATTGGAAGAAATATTAATTGATAAAAGCTTGTTCTGTTGAGGATAGCACACGTTTACACACAAATATTCTTTTTAATAAAAGAAAACACTCCAAAATAAGCTTCGAATTTCGGAGAATTGGGAATAAAGATTTTTTCGAGAAACTCTAAAGTTTCGGCGGAAAATAAACTCCGAAATACACCCCCGAATTTGGCGGAAAGTAAACTCCGAAAGCACGGAATCCTACTTATAGCACACCATGTGAAATAATTCACGAAATCCTCTTCATGTCTTCCAATTTATGGCCAAAACTTAAGATTAAAGTTCAGCAAGGTAGCTTACTGAAAGTTCCTGAAATGTCGCCAGAAAGAAGTGAATAAAACAGCGTGTTTCTTCGTTTACAACAACTCAATCTGGCGCGTTACAATTACCCGTAAATACATTTCTGTTTTGCATCCGCGCAACACTCAGCAAGTCTTAACTTTTAAAGGTGAGCGCAATGCAATCCATAACACCAAAGAGTTTTTTTCGAATACACTGTCATTGCCTATGTTCTGGAGATCCCAGCTTGGCGTGTATCTTTCTAATTTCGGCCTTTTACAATACTTCAGCACAAAACGACGTTTGAATGGCAAGTTTAGTTAATCCACATATTCGACCGAGGGACACTATCGAGCCTGTCTAGAAAACTGAGAGCGGCTTTTACTTAGTTAAGGACTTGGTGCGTGACTCGCACGGAGAAGAGGAAGATAAGGGAGGCTTTGGGGAGGTCCATGGGTCCGGAGGGAATCTGACTTCCGGCAGTCGATATCGGCTTCGAGGTCTCTCGGGCATTTAGGCTGTCGTCCGCTGACCGAAGCGAGCATTGCGGGTGGGGCAGTCGGGCACGTGCAGCGAGCCGGACAGCGAATGGCTCCAAAGCTGCACAAAAGAGCAGAGCCCGGATCCGGAGATTCCTTCTCTGGGAAGCCCTTTCCCGATTGAGCAGAAGATACCAGTTTGGAGGTCTCCCGGCGCAGTGCCAATGTCAGCTTTTATTACCGCGGCTGACCAAAAGCGGGCGGAAATATTTTCTCTCTGTGGTAGTTCTTGTGCTTTTGGTCGTCTCAACGGACCGGACAGCCAGCATCAAGAAGAATTATTCGAGAATGAGAACGAAAAGTCTGGAAGGAGGGTCTCGTTTCTTTTCTGTGGTCTTCTAGATTTTCTGTTTTTCTATACGCAGCTTAATGCGGATTGTTGCGGTGCATAGCAATCTCCATTCTACGCAATTAGCTGGTGGTCCAAAGGGTGGGGTTACTGAATAGAGGACGCAAAGTAAATGACATTAAAACAAATGTTATCGAAGCACAGAAAAAAAAAGAACCCACATCGATGTGCGACAATGGGGAACGGAAAGAGACAAAAATATCTACGCGTTTGTTTATCTTTAAGTTGTTCCGTGATATTTGATTGTCTTTTTTTCTTTTATTACTTTATGAACAATTACAGCAATCCATATTGCGAATCTGCGATGTTTATCCCGAGACTAGAGACAGTTACTTTTTCTTGAAGATGCCGCTATGTGAAAGGTTTACTAGCTGTCCTGTTCTACCGTTTGACACACCGACACGCCTAAAAAAGCTTCGTCAAAATATTATTGGTTTTAATACTTCTCCAATGAACAATTTTTAAATAACAATAATCAAACCACTTGATTTGCTTTTATTTGCACTGCGTTGCGAGTCCTTTTTATCCCCAGCAAATCAGTTCAGACTTTCCAGTGGTTCGTGGAGGAAATTATTCTTGGGTTTTTCTTTTTCGTATAACTGGATGACATTCTGGTCTTCAGCTCTACGATCTAAGAGCTTCCAGTCACATTCGACAGTTTTTCCCACAACTGACGGCGTAAAATCGTATTGCGAGTGTGTCGAAGCGTAAATTCCGGGCCAAGCAGCTCGATTTTTTCTGATATCAAATAGATACTCGAGGAGTTTAAATGATACCCGACAGTGTGACCGATCGCAAGATGGTGACTGCGCCACCATCTTGCGATCGTTCCACGAAGTGTACGGCAAGGGCTGAGGACCTTGCGGTACACCCCGAGCACCACTTGGAGGGCGTCGTCCGGGAGGTGGAAGTCGGATGTCCACCTATTCCAGCGGGACCGCGACGTTGTTTAGCAGCAGACTGCCCCGCGCTACGAGCTTATCAGCAGCCTGAGAAGAACTTGCGGCGGCCAGAAAGTTGCTGCCCCCTTGGTGCTGGAGATGATACAGACTTTTTCGCCGACGATGGCGTATGCGATGATGATCTGGTCGACAGGTACATCGGATGGGGCCGAGAACGTGAAGGACTGGGCCTTCGACGAAGTCGGCGCCATCTTGACGGACGGCGGTGTGGGGGCCCGGTGGCTAGCGCGACCGTTGAAGACGCGGGTCACAGGGGGGGGGGGGTTGGACGCTTGCTAGGTAGACGGGAGCTGCTAAGGAAGCCGCGGCCACGACCAAATGGACTGTAAAACCTGCGAACTCCGCTCTGTCGGAGTTTTGATCCCAACCCCAACGCGCGCCCTATACTCGCAGTTTTGCCTCATGTTTCAGTGAACTTTCCTCGTCAATGTCACTTTGTTGGGTCACTAAACGCACTCAGCACCTTGAAACTCGCTATTTGCATCAATATTTTCCAATCGTCCATTGATGAACATTCAGCCTCATTAAGAAATAAAAGAATACCTGCGCCGCGGTACGCGCCTCCTTCAAGGTAATCTCAGATATTTATAGTTTGCACGATTATCGCTGGGAGGATATGCGGCACTGGCGGCGGCGTCGCTTTCATTTTCCACCTCGGCTCCCCTAGCTCCTCCCATTGACCAAACGCTCTTTATATGGCTTTTGCTGGAGCTCCTGACGCTGGAACTGCGTGCCGTTGCTTCAAGAGTCTATTCCACGTCAAGTACATTCGTCAGTTCAGCACTTACAAAGTGACTACGCACGTTTTTGTTGAACACGACGGGGTCTTAGCTCTCTGAACCCCTCTTCCCCATCACCGTGGTGTTAACGTTCGGCGGTCCAGAGTTGAACCGGAGGCGTTTATTGTCCGGCAGCCAGACCGAGAGAGTTCCCTTGCTCGTCGGTGCAGCCGAATATAAGCCCAATACAAGCGCTTACGTCCCCTGACGGGGCAGAGTTCAGCCCGCGCGTACCGCATATCGTTACAGCGCGTCATTAGAACAGCAACATAAGTCTGGTCTGTTCCCCATTCTGCGTCGGTAAATCAAGACGTTCACTCCACCTGTTAGTCACCGAGCACGAGTTTTATCCATCGATTGTCTCATGCCCGTCCACTTGTACTCATTCTCAGTACTGTCTCTCCCACCTGCATTTCCAAGGAGAGCGCCCTGATCCAATTTCTCTGACAGAACTGCGAGACCCGTCTGCCCTCTCTCCACAACAGTTCTATCAGTGTGAAATACAAACAAAATAATCACTCGGTAATTGCGTTTGCTCGCTAGGAATGCAACATTGTAGCGAACCTCCGGCACACAGGAGAGAAAGAAGGAAGATTACGTGCTCAAGGCACAGTTGGAGAACCATTCCATCGGGGCTAGTTGATTCAACCACTCGGGATTAACTTCTATTAGTTACTTGTGCGGTCATAACACTTCAGACGCAAGGTATTGCTATAACGTCGGGCATAAAGCACCGATCTAGCAGTGTGTGAGGAGATGCGAACGAGCCGGAATCTTACCTCGAGCACGGCACCTTTCGCATTATAAAACAGCTGCGAGTGAAGGCTCCGTTCACAAGAAAAGAACTCCCTGATCATTGCCCAGTGCACCTCGGAACATCAGGCATTAGGCGTGCGACGTTGCTTTCGCGATAGTCATTTCTATAAAAAAAAGTAAATAATAATGCTCGACTGAGACAAACATATGGATTGAATGAATTAATATAATTAAGTTTATTTTGTACTACGAGGGCGTTAAATATTTATCCGGACCGACGTTTCGATGTGCATCTCATAAAAAAGCCTTTGGAAACCCAAGTTTTTGTGAGCTATTGCATAGACAGAGCCCTACATGATTTGAAAATGATTTGCCACGCCATCCATGAGTCATTCGTTTTTCTGTCAGAGTCAATTTACGTGCCCGCTCACTGTTGTTATTAGTCGTGGACGCGGACGGACATCCCACTCCTTTCTGGCTGACGCTTGTGCGTCCTTCCTTGAACTCCAGTATCCATTCCAACACATTTGTTCGTGACACAATACATTCTCCATACTCTGCACAAAGTGCCGGTGCCATACACACGCTCAGATTACCGAAAACGAACCACTACAGAGTCTACTCTTCATTCGCACAAATTATAGAGTGGGGCAGCCATTGTCTGTCGCACCGCGGTCACAACTGAACTTACGCTAACACGTTCAAGCCCTTCACAGTGGTGACTTGATAGAGAAAGACCTCGTACGGATATCGCTGATAAGACAGCGCGGCCAATTATTTGAAGCACCGTCGAATGCCTCTTGTTAAGTTTCTATGCTATGTATAATGTTATGTCATACAGTGTGTTTCATTTTATCGAGTACAGATTGATATGTTAAAAAGCCGTGAAAGCTACACAAGTTTCGTCTGTGAAAGTGAGTTATATTGCCAGGCGGTCATTATGTGCGAGAGAGGATGCAACTAAGGGATGACCAATTAACGAAAATCCACTAATTACTTTTTTTAATTGTACACTTTAGGGCACATGTTTATATTGGAGAAATGGAGGCAATCAATGTTGAAGGCCAGCCCAGTTTTTACAAATCCTGGATCAAGTAGGAAGTTGGAGTTATTCATTGTCAAATTTTGTTCTGGAAACCTGTCGATACCGAAATAAAACTCGCGAAGCCCGCTAGAAGAACCACCCTCGTTTGACGCCGACGCATTGAAAATTTGTGCCATAAAACGTGTAATTGAAAAAGTAATTTGTGTATTTTTATTAACTAGTCATATTTTAGTTACATTATCTCTTGAACATAATGTCTTCTTGGCCATATAACTCACTTGCACAAACCGCATTTGTGTAGATTTGATGTTTTTTATGATTTAGTATTATTAAAATGTAATTTTCTCTAATAAACTACATGAGACAGAAAAAGCTCCGTCAAGTTGTCAATTAGCTTTTTGTTCCTTGCTGCCGCCACTTATGTCGCAGAATAAAGAAATAGATTTTTAGAGCGCAGCTCTTAGGCGCCCGTTTCCGGCTTGAGCGGCGTCGCCATCGCCGTCGGCGTAACCGTGATGTCACGTGACCCCCCCCCCCCCGAGGTCACGTGACCCCCAATCCCAAGGTCACGTCCCAGGTCAGGTGACCCCCCCCGAGGTCACGTGACCCCCTTGAGGAGGGGGAGGAGGAGACGAGGGAGGAGGTTGAAGGTTGAGGAGAGGAGGAGGATGTGAAGGAGAAGGAGGGGAGGAGGAGTAGCAGGCACGATCACGAGGTGAAGAGGAGGGAGGAGGGGTATACCCTCCCCTCAGTACCCTTCCCTCCTCCTCCTCAAGAGCTGCGCTCGAATAGACCGATGCCACCAAACGAACTGCGCAGGCGCGCGCGTCCCGGTAGTATTGCCGCCGCCATGCCACTTGTAGTCATCGCTCTCCGACTTCCCGGCTGAATAGCGCTGATGTGGGGGTTGTTAGAGGCGGGGTTTATGCCGCACGTCCGGGAGCTTCCTGGCTCGTGACGACGACCATTCCCCGAAGTGAAGAACCCAGGGGTCCAGTGGAGGTGGGAGAATTGGTAACGTAACGAACGGTTTAATTACATGGTTGCGATACAGTCGTCAAATCCGAGAGAACTCCTGAGCAGCCTCGCGCTCCGCCTTATATAGGGTCCGTTTTCTCCTCACTCCCCGCCAGGGCAGCAGGTGCGCAGCAGCAACCCGCCGTCAAGTGCGTCGTAGCAAAGTCCGCCGCGTCGTAGCCAGAAGTGCGTCGTAGCCATGGTCCTCCGCAATTAGGTCATGCCTCTCTCCCTTTCCTGAGCGCGCCAAGCCCCACGCACGCACACACGTCCCGTTGACGTCACGGACTCGTCGAGACCTGTCTCCGCAGTTAGGCCCGGCCTCTCTCCCCTTCCGGAGCGCACCAAGCCGCACGCACGCACACACGTCCCGTTGACGTCACGGGCGCGTCGAGACCTGTCTCCGCAGGCGCAGACACGTAGGCGCCGGTTCCGTACTCCTCGAGACTCGTTTCGCGTAGGCCCCGTCCAGCAGGCGACGTTCCCGGACAGATCATGACTCGTTTCCGCCGCGTTGAAACTCGGAAGAAGGTCGCCGAAGGTTCCATTCTTAACAGCCCCTCCGGGGCCAGGGAAACCTCGAAAGGCCGGTGGTACAATCGCTGGCCTGAAGAGGTGGGCTTGGAGTAGGCCTTGAGAAGTCGCTGCAAGCACCAAACAAACTCCCAAACCTCTTACAACGGAGGCATTAGCGGAAACGTCCCACACAACACCACGCCACACAGCAGCCAAACGCTCGGAATTCGCCAGAGACCCGCCAGACTGGACTACGGATTACAAAAATTTGCAAAAAAACTACAAATTTAAAACCTTAGGACAATTGCGGGTATCGAGACCCGCTGTCGCCAAAACACAACTCATTTTTCCAAAGAGGTCACTATGAACAAAATACAAAAGACAAAAACTTTTTGCAATTTGTGAGGTCTTGTTGGGGTTTTAACGAAGTGCCCCCACTTTGATCCTCATTCCCGTGGATGACGGAGACCTCTGAGATCATCACTCCTGCTTTTGGTGATACCAGAAAAATCTGCTCAACCCATCGGCATTGCCGTTAAATTTGCCTTTCCTTTTTCTTGCCCTGAAGTCGTAGTGATCGATTTTCACGTGATTTCTAGACGTGAAAATGCGGTCCTTATAGCGCCGATAAAACAATCCGCCTTTTTCATGCCCCGTCACATTGGTCCTAGCAATCTCCTGAGCTGTACCGCGAAACCCTGACACACTAGGGTCGCTCTTCTGCTCGACTGTCAAAGACACTCTGTCTACTCGTAGCAGAGGACCAAAGTTACGTGACGCCGGAGCTACGAGAGATCTTTCACTGATCCCGTCTTCCTCCGCCTTTTTCGCCGGCTCGTTGGGACGGCGTACACTTTCTAGTGCTACGAGGTCAGGCTGTTCTACAACCTGGTCCCTCTCATCCCGTTTCTCTGCCTCGAGCTCTGGTAGTGCCTGCTCCCCGACAGCTGCCTCTGGCTCTGGATCACTCGTCAACAAAGGGCGAGCTGACGCGATTTGGACCTCGTACCTGACTGAACTAGTCCTCTCCCAGTTGTTGACCCCTCTCGCGCAGCAGGAATTCTGACCGGTTAGAAAACAAATAAGGATACTCCAACGGGACTGTTTGCGAGACAGCCGCCTCTGTCACTAGCTCTCCGAACGGGCCAGTTATCCTTACCGTCGCCATAGGCAGACAGACACTGTGCTTTTCGAGCAGCTGCTTGATCCAAACTACCTTTCCAGTAAAATCGGATGTCGTTACATACGACGGATGAACAACGTCCATCGTCGCTGCACTGTCACGAAGCACCCTGCACGGCTTTCCGTTTACCTGGAGCTCGTGAAGATAGGGACGAAGGAGCTCCAGGTCCTCGTCACTACCGGTCACGGTCGAGAACACAACCCGCGGTTTCTTACATCTGGCCGCTGTGTGTCCCGGCTCCTGACAGTTGTAGCACAGGAACGGCTTCCTAGCCTCGAACTGCCCTGTTTGGCTTTTCCGCGCCTCGTCTCCGTTCGAGTGTTCTGCGCTCTTTCTGGGACCTTTTGTCCTGCTTCGGGCTTCTCGGCCCGTTTTCTCGCGAGCCGTTTCCCTGTCGGAAGGTCTTGCGCTGATCGCTCCGGCCGGGTTCGCTTTCCTCTCCGCTCAGCTTTCTACGCGTTGCGTACTCTTCGGCTAGCTCAGCGGCCCTTTCGACAGTGTCGACTCCTACCCTGTCCTGCACCCAGAGCTTGACTGACTGCGGAATGCTACGAAAGAACTGTTCGAGGCACATACACTCGACTACCTTGTCTCGGCTTTCGTACACTTCCTCGCTCTTCAACCATTCTATCAAATTGGTTTTAAGCCCGTAAGCGAATTCCGAGTAGCCCTCGCTGCTCTTTTTGGATGCGTTTCTAAACCTTTGACGGAACGCCTCGGCAGAAAGGCGGTACCGTTTCAAAAGGCTGGACTTCACCTTGTCGTAGTCGTCCGCGTCTCCAGCACTAAGGCGCGCGACAACCTCTGCAGCCTCACAGGGCAACAAAGTCAAAAGCCGTTGCGGCTACGTTTCTGGGGCGAAGCTCAACTTCTCACATGTCCTCTCAAAGTTCACTAAGAACAGGCCCACGTCTTCCCCAACTTTAAACGGCTGCATGAGCTTCTTCATTTGATACGACTCGGTCTCACTTGCTCGCACCGGAGCCCCAACTCTACTGTTCTGCGAGTTTAATCGCTGTTGTTCAATTTCGAGCTCTAGCCTTTTCAGCTGCTCGTTCCTCTCGTCGCAGCTGCCTGCTCCGCTCTCGTTCCTCTCTCGCTGCAGCCTGCTCCCGTTCTCGTTCCTCTCGCTGCAGCCTGCTCCTCTGTTCCTCTCGCTCAGCTGCTCGTTCCTCTCTCGCTGCAGCCTGCTCTCGTTCTCGTTCCTCTCGCTGCAGCTTCGTCAGAAGCAGTTCCCACGCAATTTTAATTTCCTCTGCTTCTGCGCTCTCTGAAATCGCTTTACTGATCTCAGATTTCTTCATCTTTTGCTCCACCTCCACACCCAATTCTTCACATAAACAGAATAAATCTGTTCTCAGTAACCTCATTAGATCCATGATCGCTGCTCTTTAGCTTTGGCTTTGTTCTAAAACTTGTCGCGAGGTTGTACACAAACCTAGCGCACGAGTCAAACACTAAGGATTCCCAGCAGTTCAAAATTAATTACCCATAATCTGAAGCCTGGCGAATCTCAAAGCAAAGTCCAAACGCTCACCCGCAGATGTAGCACGATGTCGCATGGTCCGATCCCAACCGCTGCCAACCAGTTGTTAGAGGCGGGGTTTGAGCCGCACGTCCGGGAGCTTCCTGGCTCGTGACGACGACCATTCCCCGAAGTGAAGAACCCAGGGTCCAGTGGAGGTGGGAGAATTGGTAACGTAACGAACGGTTTAATTACATGGTTGCGATACAGTCGTCAAATCCGAGAGAACTCCTGAGCAGCCTCGCGCTCCGCCTTATATAGGGTCCGTTTTCTCCCTCACTCCCCGCCAGGGCAGCAGGTGCGCAGCAGCAACCCGCCGTCAAGTGCGTCGTAGCAAAGTCCGCCGCGTCGTAGCCAGAAGTGCGTCGTAGCCATGGTCCTCCGCAATTAGGTCATGCCTCTCTCCCTTTCCTGAGCGCGCCAAGCCCCACGCACGCACACACGTCCCGTTGACGTCACGGACTCGTCGAGACCTGTCTCCGCAGTTAGGCCCGGCCTCTCTCCCCTTCCGGAGCGCACCAAGCCGCACGCACGCACACACGTCCCGTTGACGTCACGGGCGCGTCGAGACCTGTCTCCGCAGGCGCAGACACGTAGGCGCCGGTTCCGTACTCCTCGAGACTCGTTTCGCGTAGGCCCCGTCCAGCAGGCGACGTTCCCGGACAGATCATGACTCGTTTCCGCCGCGTTGAAACTCGGAAGAAGGTCGCCGAAGGTTCCATTCTTAACAGGGTACAACATAGTTCGGGAAGCCCTGGTATTAGCTTGGGTTCACCTGCATGTCTGTACTTCATAAGATTGTGTTGTTTGTAATGCCTTAGTTTGTCATTAAGCGCGGAAAAACAGTTCCAGTCGTCTTATCGCCTTAGAATCGCTTTGTCGTCTGTTTCGTCATCGTCGGCTTCTTCGTCTTCGTGAACGCTCGTGAACCCACTGCGTTCACGCGGTGGTCCCACTGCGACCGCAGGAAAAACAACGACGCCACTACTCTCTCGAGCACTCCGGCTGCTCGGACGTTTCAATGAACTTGGAAACAAGTGAACATTTACTTCAATGTGAAAGAACACAAACTTCGAGGGACCATCGGCTCGGTGTAGCACCGCGGGACAGAGTCAAAATGTGTCGGTGGAATACTGAGCTTTCTAGTGCTCAGGCTTGGGCATAACTTTTAATCGACCATAAAGTAAGACCAGCTAAATAGACGTTCTGGGGGAGCGATAGTTTTCTAGAACTCGTTTTATTTTGTTGAGTCTTTTGCGGTAGGGTAAAAATGCTGCGGGGAGAAGCCTGCACACAAAGAAGAAACGATCTACAAAAAGACCATAACTGACACGCTGTAACAACTCGCATTTGTCAAAATGAACCAACCATGCGAGATACCTGAAAACTTCGTCTAGAGATGAGCTTCTGTGTACAGTTTTTATTCTGATTTATTTTGTTTGCGCAAGCTTCGAATGGTATGTTGCCCGACGGTGAATGCTTTTTTCTGCTGTCTCGATTGGTGTCAATACAGAATGGATCAGTAACGCCAGCAAAAATCGGGGTGTGGCATAACCTAACCTAGCTAATCTAACCCACCAACAGAGTGGGTTAGGTTCGTTTGCTACCTTTTTGGCGGTAAGAGTTGTACTTCTAAATTGCATTCGATGTTTTCACGTTTTGTCAGAAAAAGATTAAGACTGATTTCGGAAAAGTCGCTTTGTTTTAAGTGATGCAATCGGGAATCGCTGCTCTTTCTTTAGTGATTGTCCTGATCTTTTGAAGCACAGTTGTGCTCGAAACATGTCGTCGCAATAACAGGTGTAACCACCAAAATACATCGAGCAAAAATTGTATTAAAAAAGGCCGTCGCAAGGCGGCACGCCATACTAGGTCCAGTAATCTTAGACTCTTTAGTTAGCGTGCAATAGGGTGAATATAAATAATGAAGCAAATCACGAAAGAAATCGAAAAACGCTTTTTTCTGCCGCTCTTCTCCAGCTGTCTTTACCTTTTTAGCCACCCTTTTCGGGGGCTGCTTTCTTTCGGGAAGACATAAAATCCGATAACTTTTCGCCTGGTGCTGTTACTGTAGCACCTTGGCACAGAACGAGGTGAAGCCACCCATTAAAAACCTTGAGTAAACGTCCGATTAAAAGACTCGTGCTAACCCGAAAAGTTCCAGACGCCGGGCGTACAACGCGCTTTGACGCGGCCAGAGAACCGGGATGAACTACAGGTACCAGAATGCACCACGGCAGCGGTGGCGTAGCGCAACTCCTGGTGAGATCGGTTTATTCGGTGTTACAGGGAGTTGTAAACTGCTTTCATTTTTTTCTTGACTTTAAAATGTTGGTAAATGCTCAAATACGAAATTAATAAAATTTCCATTGCAATATTATGTATTGTATTATGTCCTTAAGTACAATATGGAATCTTTGCTTACGATATATATGTGGTGCTGGTTTTACCAAGTAGTCACAAGAGATGAAAAAGTCACATACACGTCACTCTTGTTTGCGCGACATCTTATAAAGAGAAGCTCTAAACTCGCACTTCAAGAATATAACTCACGATAATATATATCACCTCCATCCTGCTTCAAATCTTGGAGCCGTGTGATCATCACGGGGAGGCTGGAAACCAACGAAACTGTCACGCCCTCGGGATGTGATTGCGCATGTACCGCGACAAGACGTTCGACGGCTTCGCCGTCTAGGTGCGTCGAAACTCCTCCCGCCTCGTCCTTCGGCGAAACACTCTAAAACTGATAACGCAGTTCCATGCATCCCTGCTCGCACGCCAGACGTCGACAGCCGTGGCAATGACGACCAACAAATGATGGACAAACACGCAACAAATCGAGAGGCGCTCGCTTCAACGATCGAAAAAACACCTCGAGGCTAAGTTCTCGTCTCGAGCGAAATGACAAACGAAAACCCATTACAAAAAAAAAATATGTAAAAAAAAATGTAAAACGGGGAGACATTTTTTGAAAGAGAGCAAGAAATAACACAAATGTAGACGGAAACACGCCTCGACGGATTTGACGTTCCAAAAAAAAAAAAAAAGAAAGCGCCAGAGGGAGCAACCCGCTTTCGCATTCCTTACTTCCCTATTACTCTCTTTCTCTCCTTCTCTCTCCCCCTGTTCATTTTCGTGCGATGCGCGTGGCAGAGTTGGAACCGCTGGTTGGATTGGCGGAGCTGGCGAGCGAGCGCCCGCCGTCGTATTTCACTGCCAGTCTGGATGGAGATATTCGGCGGAGACAGCTGTTCTGAAGCGTGAAAAATCTCATTTTCCGTCCTCGCACCGCCGTCGGGGAGGAAACGACCGACCTAAATTCTACTGAAGCCCGGAGGAGAGTAGGCGCGCCGCCTAAAGCGCCCGCAGACGGCACGGTGTGAAGACTCCGCGTTCGACCTTTAGTGGAAAGCACGGTGGGAGCTACGTGCTCGCCGGACGAAACAACCGCCTGCCTTACATCCCTTGTCCCTGCTGTCTGCGCGTGGCCATGTGTGTGTGTGTAAGCGTTGTGAATAAGATAGGGGGGGGGGAAGAGAGGGCCAATGGCGGGAGCGTGTTCGCTAACGAAAGGTGGACGTGTGATTGGTGCAACGAGGAAATAGCTTCCAGTGCACTGTCAGCTTAGGGCTGAGCGGAGCGTAAAGGTGAGGCGACCCTCTTTGAGCGCCTTCTTCCTCTTAGGCGAGAGAGAGTTCTGCAGGTTGGAGGGAGTTCTCTTAGGCTCTCAATAGTGACAGGTGCAAGTGGCTAGACCTGCCGCGGGCTGCTCGTCAGTGTCATCGCGCAAACAGCTCCGCGGGCGCAAATGAGAGAGACTCATTTCGGAGGTGTCGGGCGCCGCGGGCGCCTGACACTCATCGTTATGTGAAAGATGGCGAATCGTTCCTGTCTTTTTTTAGGGGGTTGATTTCATTGGTTTTTTATTAGTTTTTGGTATTGTTATGTTTCGTAAGGATGACGTGTGTGTTTAGTGTGTTCAAAATAGTTTCGCACCCGTATAGGCGATTTCACAATCTTACAAAATCGACGCGTCTACTGATATGGACATCAAAGCGTTTCCTCTTAACGACGACTCACATAGGGCGTATTCTCGACGAATTTACGCGCATTCCAGCGGGCGTAATTACGGCATTTGGCGGGCACGTTTTTCGCAGAAGGAAAAATGCGAAGGTCGCCAAACCCCATACGGCGCTTTAAGTCTACGTTTCCTGCCCGTTTGATGCAGCGTGGCCCGACTCGCGCTTTTCATGAGACGATGCAAAATGTAAATAGGCTGCTATATTATCTCCTTCCGCAAGGGGACAAAAATAACTGAAAGTTAATCAGAAACGAAAGCCTAATTCGCTAGCGCTTGTCTCTAAAATGTGCCTTGCAAGTCGGGGCTTGTTAGCAACTTGGCCAAGTTGCTAACAAGTCCCGACACGAGAACAACCGTGATCTCTGCTAAAATCCTTCCTTTTATAACATTTTATATCCCCATCCACATAGATGGTTTTTTCTTCTCTCTCAGGCGTTCATCGTGCTCTCGAAATATATATATCCATTTCGTACAGTTCGCCGATAAACCGGCGAAAGCGACAAGCGAGTGCCCATTTCGGCGGCTGAGTCAAGCCAGATAGCCGGCCGCAAAGCTATAGGCAAGCCAATCCTCGAGCAACTTCCGGCTGTCAACTCAGCAGTTGATTGGTCGGCACCGCGCCTAGGTTTCCGGATACGCCACGCCGAAATTCACCGCAGCGCCGAGATCTGTCTTGGTCGGATCGCCGAATACGGGCGTATTTACGCCGACTTTGAAGTGTGGAGGAAGCTCTCGTCCCGACGCTCGCTACTATACGTCGGGATTACGACTGCCGAAACACCCGTAAATACGTCAAAAATACGTCCTGTGTGGTTCGGCCTTTAGTTTTTTTCGGTCTAGGTGTTTCACCAATATCATTTGCCTCACTAAATTCTGGAAAACAACTTTATTTTGAAACATTAAAGAAAAAAGGACTGCGAAGGCATAAGAAACTTTTTTTTTGTTTTCTTATGTTCCGAATAGCGAAATTCCCGGTGGTGTGGCAGCCATTTGAAAGCATTTCTATGTCCGCTTATTTTAGCCGGTCCTTCCGAAAAAGCAGCCAGTGTATCATTTTTGTTTGTTTGTACTTGGATAACATTGCCGCCCGCAGGGCTGTGAAAGCAACGCTCGGTCACGGGCTTCTAGAAGATTCGCGTTTATTCTGGTTCCTGTTGTAACTTTCGTCCTGAATTCTTGTTCTCGAAAGTGCCAGTTCATCCTTGCCCCGAGCGCGTGACGCTCGAACCTTCTTTGATGAACTATCGAGATAGTGACACCCTGTAGATAAGCAGCTGCCCGCGACCTAGTCAGTCTTGCTTTCGCGTGCTTACGCCGTCAAATCGCCTTCCGCTTTTATGCTGTCTCGACGCTCATTCTTTATTTTGTTTAGCACAAGTTCGCCCATTAAAAATTTTATTTTCAGTTCACCGTTAATCCTCTTGTCGCCTTCATTAGTGACGTTTCTGGTGGAGGGGCGGGGTATACCACATCCCATGAAGCGTACACCTCCAAGGCCTCGCAGCGCAAGCCCAGTCCCCGGCTCAAGAAGACCGTCCGTGGAATCGACCGAGACGCGAGGAAGCCGCCGTGTCCAAGGTTTGCCCTCGGAATTTGGTCCACTGCCGAAGAAGACCCATCGGTCGACGAAGCTAACAATGAACAGCCAATCGTCGCAGACCCCTGCCGCCGCCCCCGTTGTCTAACTGTCCGTCGCTCCTCGGTCGCCGACGCCCTTCCATGGCGAACTCTCTGAAGACATCGAGGACTGGATTCTACACTATGAGCGTGTGGCTCGCCAAAACGAATGGAACGCTGAGCAACAACGCCTCCAGAACCTCTACTTCTCGCTGGAAGGCACCGCGAGGCACTGGTTCGAAAACCACGACGTCGTCGAGATAAACGAGACAGCTCTGCCATTTGAGGCCTGCCAGTACGGTGTCCATGACACGTTGGAAAGTTGCCGGCGCCATGCACAGTCCGAAGGCATCACCCCGAACTCGTACAGTCTGTTGGGCGTGACGAAGGCAGTCTTTTTTCGGTCCTATTCGTCGACTTCGAACTGCCAGTAGCCGCTCTTAAAGGGGTCCTGCAAGGACTTTTTTACTGGTTTTTCATTTGCACCGAACCTGAGCGCACTAAACGTAATAACTTAATGAAACTTTTTTTTTTCGAATTTCGCTTTATTTTAAAAGTTATAGGCAAAATAAAATTAAAAAAGTGAAAGCCGTTTACAACTCCCTGTAACGCCGAATTAAAGCGCTGCTCTTGAGAAGGTGGACAGAAGGATATTGGGGGGGTCAAATGACCTCGAGGGGGGGGTCACGTGACCTCGGTGGAAGGGGGGGTCACGTGACCTGGGGGGGCCGGGGTCACGTGACCTGGGGGGTCACGTGACCTATGGGTCACGTGACCTGGGAGGTCACGTGACCTGGGCCGGTTACGCCGACGGCGACGCCGACGCCGCTCAAGCCGGAAACGGGCGCCTAAGAGCTGCGCTCTAAACAAGCAAAACATAACCTCCTTCATGACGTCCTTGCTCGCTTAAGTGACATGAACTAAGCGAGCTCAGCGAGCGATCACGGGTGCCGCACTCCGTGTCGATGGCTCGAGAGGGCGCCACTAAATCATGTTCTGGATAGGCTGTATGAAGCGGGCGGCAAGGGCGGCTCGCATTGCATTTGCTGGGCGATTAAAGACTAATTCGGCATTACACCTCATTGGCCACAAATGACAGCAAACACAGGGGTAAAGATCAGTTCAGAACGGGAGCCACTTCGCACTGCCATACCGCCAAACGGCCAATGCGCGAGCCGAACCTGCTGCCGAAGGCCTTCGGAACGCTCGGAACCGGTCGGATCCTCGAGTTCGTATACGACCGCAGCGCCGCCGCGTACATCCGGGACTTTCTACGCTTGCCGCTCGTTGGTATCTGATCACACTACCCCTTTCTGGTATGCGCCGCCTTTTCCACCGCTTGGTGGCGGGTATGTTGACGGGTCATTTCTTGTTTCCGTACTTTATAAGCTGCACTTGTTTGTTTTATGATTTAAAATACAGAACAAAAACTACTTTTATAAATAATTGAAACGGTTCGTGCCACTTATATTTTGTATTTCGACTAAAAAAGAAGGTTTTAGCGGCTCTGACCAGTAGTAAGCCCAGGAACAAAGACCTCACATATCGCGCGCTTTCGTCACCGCGAGGCGCCCTCGTAGGTGGAGTGAGGTTTCCTCGTCCTCCGGTTAAAATATGGCGCACTGATATTTAGTTACTCTCCTCGTGCCCGCTAGCTTGCCCGAACCCCAAGAGATGTGGAAACCATAAAAAAAGGTAAACGCCTAAATATGATTGCAGGGCCCCTTTAAAGGGGCCCTGCAATCATATTTAAGCGTCTACCTTTTTTGCGGTTTCCACGTCTCTTGAAGTTCGGGCAAGCCAGCGGGCACGGAGAGAGTAACTAAATATCAGTGCGTCATATTTTAACCGGGCGACGCGGAAACCTCCTCCACCGACGAGGGCGACCCGCGGTACCGAAAGCGCGCAAAATGTGACGTCTTTGGTCCTGGGCTTACTACTGGTCAGAGCCGCTAAAAGCTTTTTTTTAGTCGAAATACAAAATATAAGTCGCGCGAACCGTTTCAATTATTTATAAAAGTAGTTTTTGTTCAGTATTCTAGATCAGAAAAGAAACGAATGCAGTTTATAAAGTACGGAAACAAGAAATGACCCGTCGACATACCCGCCACCAAGCGGTGGAAAAGGCGGCGCATACTAGAAAGGAGTAGTGGGATCAGGCGCCGACACGGAAAGGTCCCGGATGCACGCGGCGGCGCTGCGGTCGTGTACGGACTGGAGGATCCAACCGGCTCCGAGCGTTCCCAAGGCCTTGGGCGAGAAGCTTTGTCTTGCGGTTTGGCCGTTTCGCGGTATGGCAGCGCGAAGTGGCTCCCATTCTGAACTGATCTTTACCCCGTGTTTGCTGTCGTTTGTGGCCAATGAAGTGTCATGCTAAATTAGTGTTTAATCGCGCAGCAAATGCAATGAGAGCCGCTCTGGCTGCCCGCTGCATACAGCCCATCCAGAACATGAGTTAGTGGCGCCCTCTCGCGCCGTCGACACGGAGTGCGGCAGCCGTGAGCGCTTGCGATGAGCCCACTACCCCTCCTCTAGTTCACGGCCACTCAAGCAACCAAGGACGTCATGAGGGAGGTTATTTTTTGCTTGTTTTTGTAATTTTAATTTGCCTATAACTTTTAAAATAAAGCGAATTTCGAGAAAAGAAAAGTTTCATTAAGTTACTACGTTCAGTGCGCTCAGGTTCGGTGCAAATTAAGAACCAGTAAAAAAGTCCTTGCAGGGCCCCTTTAAGGTCCATCGACGAAAAGTATCAGGAGTGGCGCAGCCGGTCTAGCGTGTCGTCGATGCGGGGGAGCGGATACACGTCTTTCTTCGTCACCGCGTTCAGCCGCGGATCGTCAACGCAGAATCGAAGCGTTCCGTCCTTCTTCTTCACCAGTACGACTGGAGAGGCCCACGGTCTGCTCGAAGGCTGAATGATGTCATCGTTGAGCATCTCTTGCACTAGTTCATGAATAGCCTATCTTTCCATTGGGGAGACCGTATACGGTGGCCGATTCACAGGGAGCGCATCCTCGTTGGTAACGATGCGATGTTTCGCAACTGTTGTCTGGCGCACTTTCGACGCCGTCGCAAAGCAGTCGCTGAATTCGGCAAAGAAGGTCCGAGCGTCGCGCGCTGGGGGCGAGGATGAACTGGCACTTTTGAGAACAAGAAAGCAGGACGAAAGTTACAACCGGAACCAGCATAAACGCGAATCTTCTAGAAGTCCGTGACCGAGCGTTGCTTTCTCAGCCCTGCCAACGGCAAAATCTAAGAAGAAAAAAAATTATACAGGATAGAGATTGCGAGATCGCCCTTGCGGGCGAAAAAAAAAGTAGCGTGCCGAAACTATTTCAAATTCTCGCCCTGTCTTTTTTAAGTCTAGCAAATTGTTTTCTGCAGATTAAAAAAAAAAAAGCTGTCATCGACATGTTTTTTTTACTTATAATTTTTTTTATTATTATTTTAACGTAACTTTTTTTTTGTACCAACTAAGAAGGCTTGTTGCAGTTTTTGGCTGAAGGGAGGACACCCTTTGACATCTAATCAAATAATACCGCGCGTGTAAATGGCGGTTTCCTGAAAGACAAATAAGCTCGCTGCGCGTCCAGAAGATGTTTTACCAGGTATCTATTTTGCTGTTCGAAATATTTGCAATGTGGAAACTCCATCTGCCATATCCGGAGCCGATACATTTGCCAATGCTCTTACTTACACAGCGATAGCTGTTAGGGCTCTTCCTACCCCTGGAAATGACGTCCGTTGTTGTGGTAGTTGTTGATGTTGTCAGTGGCGTCACGAGGGTCAGCGGCACCCGGGGCTGTGGCTCGCCGCGACCCCCCCCCCCCCCGCTCTCGCGTGGCCCACCACGACAAACCCCCCCCCCCCCGCTCTCACGGCGACTCGCTGGGACGTGGCCCGCCGGCAGCCGGCTACGAGTCCCAGTTCCCATGCCTCGAGCACTAAAATTGGCATGCGCCATAGTGATCTCATCTCGTTGATTACTTTTCGATCGAAAAGTAGCTCTGCTCTTTTAACGTATTCTACATAGTTTAGACTTATCTGTGTTCATTTGCCCTTTGTTTCGCTTTATTCCTAGCCTCCCAGCTTTTTGTAATATACAATAATTCCGCTTGTAGGCTGCAAGCGCAAGCTGTTCGTTGAAGGATAAATCTCGGATGCGCAAACTTTCGATCAGCAGGAGCAACTGCCAAAGATAAAGCTTCGACCTCAGGATTCTTGCCTTAAAAAAAATGTCATCATTAAAAGACAAGTGTGTGTCCAGAGTGTTGTAATAAAAATCTCCAGGAAATCAATAACTACCAAAATTGTTTTTTTAGAGTAACGCTGAGCTTGATTAATTCCTTAGTGAAATGTGAAACAGGAACGGCAGTGTACTTGCTTTCTTGTTCTATTAAAAATGGCAGAGCGTGGGCGGGGAGTGTCATTTTTATTCCTTTATCACATCAGGTCACGGTAGAAAGTAGTCATATAAACAACTCAAATCTGAAGATGTGACTGGCAAAACTGTGAGTTTACAAGAAGCATATAGCACGAGGTCTCTTCTCTTTAAACATTTTTGAACCCCCTCCCCCCCCCCCCCCCGCCGTCTTATGTTGGCCCTCAACCTTCCCGGTGTGGGCGATCTGGCCCCCACAACCAAATGAGTTTGAGACCACTGGCGCACCATGTACGGTACGGTGTCCGTTGCGCATCTGTCTGTCAAGCTGACTTAGAAGTAAAGAGCTCGCGTACTCGCGCGGTATGGCGTAGAATGGAACCTGGGTCCGTTTGAAGCGGGCGCGTTACCATAAAACTGTGCCACCACTTTTTCTTTTTTTAATCTTTATGACAAAGTTACGTTACAGCATTGGCAATCTACCTCATTATACGGTTTTCGTGGAACAAACGTGAGTACTAGTCTTGAGTAGTGATTGCTAGGTTGCCACAGTTGCTCTGACGTCGCGATAAAAATTCTTCATCATGCTTAAATAATTCCAAATTTAATGTGGAGCGCAAGTTCGTCTGCTTCTTGCACAGGGGGTTATAATGACATCAGATCGCCAAGCTCGTATTGGCTGATCGAAAAAAAATAGTGGATAGACCTTGAGGCATCTAGCATTGAGGTCTACCCACTATTATAGTGCCTGTCGCGCGTCTTTGTCTGGTGTGTTTAGCGTCGTAAGCAGCACATACATCAAAAGTGGTCCCGAAGTGGCAACAAATGACGTCACACAAGCCGGTGTGACATGCTGTTGCATATCGCAATCCTGGTGGTTGGTCGTAAAAATGCTGGCGAAGATGCACGACCGAACGCGAGTGTCCCTGTCGTCACGGCGTCCCAACTTCTTGCTGCCCGAGCTTCCGTGGACTGCCACACTGGAGAGCGACCTGCAGAAGAATAGGCGTCCTGCCATATGCACCGCAGCTGTTGGAGCGTCGCCAGGATCGCGACCGGCGACAGCATGACACTTGTATGACGTCATCGGGCGAAAATCGAGGGACCACTTCTTTGGACGCGGTATACACACCAGTCGGAGACGGGTTCCAGGCACCATACCACTATCCTTCCAATCAAGGTCCTTCAGATCTAGGCGTCGTTCTGACGTTACCGCAATCCCTGCGCAAAAAGCAGACGACTTGCTCTCCGCACTGAGCCAACGACTTCGCCGTGACACGTCGCAGCTATCGCTGTGCCTCTACCGTAGATAGACGCCGGAGTGCTTTTTTTATAAGTGTAGAGTGGGCGTTGTTATTAGGAGCTGGCTCAAAGGAACACACCGTACCCGGATCTAGCGCGTTCAGCCGTTGGGAACCCTAGCCACTCCTTACAACTGGACGATAGTACAAAAGCCGCGGTGACACTAGCTAATAAAGCGCACGAAAGACGGTCTGCAGAAACTGTCTGAGGGCATCAGACAGTTTCTGAAGACTGTACAACCAATCTGACAGTCTTCGAACAACAAACAGGCTTCAGACATGTTTTGTTTTTTGTACGATGGTTGTCAAACAAAAACTGTCTTCAAACATGTCTTGAAGGATAACAAAGCAAAGGCGCTTCGAACATCCATAAGGCGTGTCCGCAGAAAAGGCTCTCATTATGTCTCCAACGAGGATGGGCTCAGTGCTGAAGTTTCCTAGCAGCGATAAATCGTGCGCAAAATTTATTCTTATTGTTTCGATTCAGCTTGTTTGTCCTTCGTTCTTAATCGCTCGCCCGAATGGTACCTGTAATGTCGATCACCATTTACTTTGCCGGCGAAGAATCTGGTTTTTGATTTAGTTCTTCGTAGTCTACAGAGTGCTGCCACTATTATAAAGTGCAGAGAATGGGTATCCGGGAGCCCACCCGCAACGAATGAGGTAAAGGTTCATACATGGTGCTTCCCCTCACTGACACCTTAAGAAGTGCAGGGGTGGAAGCTATTATTATGCTCACACTTTTGGTTTCGTGAATCGTTTTTCGGCGATCTTATCTTATGGCTCTGGAGCGATAGTGATATGCTTCGCAATAATAAAGGCCTGCGATTCTTAAGCCGGCTGCGACTCTACGAGTTTCACAGAAGTGCGAAGAACTGTGAACGTGATCCAGCCATATAAAGACGACAAAAAGAAAGAACAAACAAAAAGTCATTGTAATGTTTTTTTTTTTTTTCTGGGGGGGGGTTGTAGGAATTTTTGAGGACGCTTTTATGGAGAATTTAGTTTCGGTCTCAAATGAAGAGGTGGTCAGGTTCAAAAAGCGTACTAGCTTGGTTGTGCACGCCACTGGGAGCGAGATTCAATTATGTGATTTCTTCGTTCCTGCTGGCGCGTTCACTGGCTGCTGCATTATGCACTACTGTAAAAAATAAAGGTGAGCATTTTGTTTTTTAATTTTTATTTTACGGGCCATGAACGATTTCCTTTTGATTTCAAAGTAGGTGATGCGAGGCATTTCCTATACACTTACGGTTTCAGCGTGAGTCATATTGAATCACTTTCACGGGCCTTCTTTAGACTTGCCGCGTCACTAAGCCCCAAACTTTCCGCCTTTTACCGCAGCATTGTAACGATCAAATCGTGGGCCCAACAGTTTTTTTACAAAGTTATTTTTTTTGCTTTTAGATATGTAGTGTAAATTAACTTAGTTTAGAAGTACTCACTTGACAATTTCGGAAATCTGGTATTTTTCTCGAGGATTCTATTGGTTCCCAAACATATCATACCAGCGATGCAAAGAAAAGTGACAATAAGCTTGTCTTACTGAATAGCACGTCGACAGCATTGGCAGCGATTTCATTGACGTCTACCAGGTGACGAGTTACATCGCCGGAACATGCGCATCGTCCTAGGCCCAAAGTATGTTCTAGTATCAATATATCTTCCAGTTGTACCTTATTAAAACATCTAATTTGCATGACGAATTTCTGCACCCAATAAACACATATGAATCATACAGGATATAAAAAACATGAGAACCATATAAGAACAATATATGATTAATAAGAACATATAAAATCCATATAAGAGACTTGTAAGAAGTTTCTTATAAGTTTCTCATACGGTTCTCATATGTTCTCATATTTTATAGTTTTATACTGGTTCTTATATGGTTCTTATATGTTCGTATACATCTTGTTTGATTCATGTGTGCTTACTAGACACAAGGAATTTCTCATACAGATGGCTTTTATCACTAGAATACCGCCTTCATAAATTAAAACAAAAATCCGAACATATTTGGCTATATAGATTCGATTCGTTCCATTTCTAATTGATTAGAACGTACAGATTGCAAAACTGAGCTGCGTACAAATCTCGTAACTCTAGGAATATTTTGCCAAGCTAGACGGCAGTGCACCTCTCGCAAATGTTTCAAAATTTCATCGCAAAGTTAAAGATGGGCCGCTTTCAATGTGGTTATTGATGTACGAATCTCAATAATTTATATACGTACTTTTGGTGAGTTCAATTTTAAAAATATATATCTTCACCAGTTTGTAGAATAATCTGTGCATAGAGTATTTATTCTTTAACTCGAATGAAAAGGGAAACGGATAAAGGGACACATGCGGGTTCAAGCCAGCTCAAAGGATTTGATGTGGTTTAGACCCATATAGCGACAGCTGCATTCTCCCAGGCGCCTACGGTCAACACTTGCCTGAACGTGGGAGCTACTGGGCACCGAGTTCTCGGCTCAAAGATTTAATTAACTTCGCCCAATCTACATCTCAGGTCATTGGCTGCCGTGTCAAACAAGGATTAATCTGGGCATCTGGAGTTGAAGAATTCATTGAGACCTGGTTGTACCAATTTAATTTCTTCAGCTATTCACTGAATCACCACCGTTTACCAGGGCTAGGTGCGTGATGGAGATTTCTGTGTGGACTAATCTCCATATTTAGCAATCAGGCCCCGAAAAAATTGGTTCAAAACTAGCCCTCAACGGATTAATCCACATATATACAGCCATGCTTCACCTGTCACATAAGGGTCTAAGGACAGATATTTCTCAGACTTTCTTCAGGTGAAATGATCTGACTGACTGAACCACTCACTATACGAGCTTTGAATGTTAGGTAATTACGTTTTTTACTGGAGGAGTGTTGACCCCTCTAATACTAAAAATAAGCGTCATGTCTTTAGTTTTTGTAGCATTTCGCCCACACATGCGCGAGAAAATCTTAACATGGTTTAATCTACGCAATAACAAAAGGAATACAGCTCACACATTTATAATTAATGGTTCTAGTGGTTGACAGTATTAAGTCTATGACGTGTAATTTTAGTGTGCCGTTTAGGAATAAATGTCGTGCGGTGCGCACGACATAAGCACCGGTGCGGTGCTTATACAGATACCGTTTTATTGGGAACTGGAAATTCTAAACAACAGGGGGTTGCAGCTATACGTGTGTATATATATATATATATATATATATATATATATATATATATATATATATATATATATATATATATATATATATATATATATATATATATATATATAGGTGAGGCAGAGTAGTTATGAGAAAAATGGACCGGGAAAATGTCATAAGTCAGAGATCCGTACTTGCGGAGTTGCTATGCTAAGAGTTTATTGTATGTATTACGACAGTTTCGCCGAGAGGCTCGGCTTCGTCAGGAGATGATACATGTGAGGGCATCAGACTGCGCAGAGCAGTAAGCGGCCATTGGGGCGAGAAGGACGTGACGTCAGGAAAAATAGAAGCAAAAATACATATGAGAAAAGCAAACATATTGAAACCAAATATATACCCCTTTCACTGTGTGTTTACTAGACTTGGTGGACATTCTAAAGGGGTGCATAGCCACCACGATCAGTCTGCTGCCGTCTTTTACTAACGACCTACTTTCTATTCTAGATCGTAAATCTCAGGTTAAGTGCGTTTTTCTTGATTTTAGCAAAGCATTTGACAAAGTTTCCCACAAGCTTCTACTTTTCAAACTTAACATTGACTCCACCGTTTGATCCTGGATTTGAGACTTTCTAACAAGTCGATCTCAATTTGTCTTCACTTATCAAGCTCATTCTCACCTCAGTTCCGTCCCCTTAGGCGTCCCACAAGGGTTCGTATTAGGTCCTCTATGAAGTCTACTCTACATAAACGACTTACCACAGAATATGTCGTCCTTTGTTAGACTGTTTGTGGACGACTGCGTCATCTATCGCGAAATCACTAAAACTCCGATGCTCAACTTCTTCAGACTGACTTAGTGTTTTGGACTGGTGCAACACGTGGCATATGTCTCTTAACATTAACAAATGCAAAGCGATGCGTGTATCTCGACGTGACTCATCACCACTTTCGTACACCCTTCGTACCTCCCCCTTGGAAATCGTAACTTCCTTCAAATATCTTGAAGTTCATGTTACTGATAACATGCCATGGAACACTCACATCTATCATATCCCTGCTAACGGTAACTCCATGTTCGGTTACTTACAACGAAATTTTACTTTATCACGAATGCCACTGAAATTGCTTTTATTCAAAACTCTGGTAAGCTCTAAATCAGGGTACGCTGCAGCAATCTGGAATCCCGGTCACACCACACTCGTATCTAAGATTGAAATCATTCAAAACCGTGGCGCGCGGTTCATCTTTTGTAATTATTATCGTTCAGCCAGTGCGTCATCCATGAAATGTAACTTATCTTTGATCCTTCTTTCTCTGCGCAGTAAAGTATCTCGTTTATCGCTTTTTCATAAAATTTACTACTCCATTCCCACTCTAAAAGAAAAACTTATTGTCCCTTCCCCGCACATCTTCTTTTTGGCCTTGATTATCAGTATAAAGTTGGAATTCCCCAATGTCAGCACCTACGACTACCTCTACTTTTTATTTCCAGGTCATCATCGGAGTGGAACCACCTTCCCGCATCTTTAATGTCCATATCATGAACTGATTCTTTTAGAGATGCAATAACCAGCCATTTTTGTCAGCAGGCACACTGACTGCTTTCTATGATTATTAAATTTTTGTATTCGTTCTTATTTTTGTATTACATTTTGTGTTTGCCCATCCCCTCTGTTATGCACTCGGGCCCTGAGGGTACAGAAATAAATAAATTAATAAATTAACTCAAATTTGTTACGTAAATTTTAATTTGACATTTTATAGGCGATGTTTAAATTGCTGTATTGACAAAAGTTTGACGATTTCAGATAAGATCAAACAAAATGAAGCTGGTCGACATTTTTTATTTGACATTTTTATATTTCACTGCCTAGTTCATAGTATAAAGGAGCTAATAAATACTTTCGTGGTTCTCGTGGTGGGGATGATCCGCCTCCCGCGAGCTTGACGAATGACGGCTTCACAGAGGTCAAGCTTCGACGACGTGCCAAGCCTATCTACTGGCACTGCTAAATCAGACACTGTGCAGGCTGTTGCTAGGCCCCAGCGCCGAATGGCACTTTTTGTATCTCGACTACAACCGGATACGTCGGTTGCCGATGTCCAGGCGCTTGTCGAGCCGTTCCTAGACGGGAAGTCAATTGTCTGTTCCAAAATGGTAACTCGATTTCCCTCGTATTCTTCCTTTCATTTGTCTTGTGACCAGGCCGTGTTTGACGCCATTAACAAACCGGAAGTTTGGCCGGAGGGCAGCATTTTCCACCAGTTCTTTGGCCAACTTGACCATGCTCGTACTTATCCCCTGGAAACGACATCAGATGTAAATGTCGGAAGTGCTTAGCATTTTTTATCAAAATGTTCGAGGACTGCGCACAAAGGCTGATGAGTCTATGTCTAATCTTATTACTGCCGACTTTGACGTGATTTGTTTATCGAAAACGTGGCTCTGCGATGGAATTCCGAATTCGAATTACTTCACACCTAACTACAATGTCTACCGCCGCGACAGAGACTACATTAGCACGGGGCAAAAGCTAGGTGGTGGCGTTTTGATTGCGCTTCACTCATCTCTTGAGTCACATCGAAGGTTCGACCTAAAATCGTATTCTGAATGCTTATGGGTAGAAATTAAAACTGCCGATGGCTTTAATTACCTTATTGGAAACTACTATTTTCCACCACTATGCGATCCTTCAATTGTTATCGAACATCTTGAAACGCTGAAACAACAAGTGAACTTCGATAGGTACAGAGTTCAAATGTACGGGGAGTTTAACCTTCCGGAAATAGATTGGTCATTGGACGTTATAAACGGTGGCAACTTAATCACGTCAAATAAGGCAGCTGGGTTGTTATCTTTTATTCATTTTTGTGGGCTTAATCAGCTTAACAGTTTCGAAAACTCCGCTGGCAATGTTCTTGACTTAGTGTTATCAAATATTTCAATCGAATCAATCAATACTGCTTCGATCCCTCTAGTACAAATGGATGTATATCATCCACCTCTCAATGTTCAAATACGGCTGCCAAGAAAGTTGCAAGCATTGACCAGACCACTCCGCCTACAGTTACCGCAAAGGGGGTTATTTGGGAATGTATAACTACCTTCATAATTATAACTGGAGCGCTGTTCTTGCAATGAATGACACCAATCTCGCAACAGAAGCGTTTACGTCAGTTGTGCAAGACGCGATTAGCATTTTTGTTCCAAAACACAATTCTCAAGTTTCCAATAACACGGATTGCTTTTCCAATGATTTAAAAATGTACCTTAAGAAAAAAGATCATTTTCATAGAATTTTCAAAAAAAAACAGGCTCTAACTTCTGGTACACTCAATTTAGTATTTATCGTTCTCTCGTAAAAAATTGTACTCGCACGATAAACAGTTACATCTTGATAATGTCGAGCGCAGTCTGAACCGCCACCCCGAAATTTTCTGGAAGTTTGCAAAGCAAGCACACTCGTAACAATGCACATGAAATTTCACTGCGGGATTCTTCTTCTGGAAACACTAAGTATTTTTTCGTCCCCACCAGAGGTGGCAGACCGTTTTGCAGACTATTTTAGTCAATGCTACACAGTTGGTCAGCCAACTATTCAGCCTATTGACATAAAAGTAAACTGCCAGGATGTTTTATCTGGCTTCAGAGTAGATACGGATGAAATTGAGGAAGGTATCAGAAACCTTAAACCAAAGTTATCTACTGGAGTAGATTGTATTCTGAGCTTTACTCGCATAATCAAAGGTTGTGGTGACTTGTTTGCACCGATTTTAAAACACATTTTCAACTTGTCACTTCGCTCTGGTTTGTTCCCATCGTTATGGAAGAAAGCGGTTGTCGTGCCAATATTAAAGGGCGGCGATTCATCGGTTGTCAGTAATTACCAGGCCTGTTTCTTTATTGTGCGGGTTTTCTAAGGTGTATTGAGAAAGTTATTCATAAACGAATAACTCATTACTTTCATCAAAAATTAACGACTTCGCAGCACTGGTTCATTACGGGACGGTCAGTTGAAACCAACTTGTGCTCCTTTTTACATTTCGCTGCACCAATCGTTACGAACAGGAGACATGTAGATGCTATTTATTTTGATATGTCTAAAGCATTCGATAAAGTTGATCATGAGTTATTGTTCCACAAATTATCGTTATACGGTTGTTGGCCTGAACTACTTCGCTGGTTTCAAAGCTACTTGTCATGTCGTACAAATCATGTTCGAATTTCTAGTGTCCCTTCTAAATTATTTTACTTAACTTCCGGTGACCCTCAGGGGTCTATTCTGGGGCCTCTTTTGTTTCTGATATTTGTTAATGATATAGCCGCATGTGTAAAAAAGCTGAACTCCTACTCTTTGCAGATGATATTAGAATTTGTATGCGCGTTGCTACTCCTCTTGATTGTAATGCTCTTCAGCACGAAGTGAATAAATACTGCAATGGTCTTTGGCGAGTAATTTGCTCCTAAATCCTACCAAAACTAAGGTTCTTTCTTCGAGCAGACGACACACTGCTATTCATTTTACTTACTCTTTGGGAGGAACTCTAATCGAACGCGTGGCTGTGATGAGACATCTTGGTGTGTGCCTTGATAGCGCTTGTCATTCAATGCTCATGTTTCTTTTATTGTTGGCCGTGCGATGAAAACTCTTGGTATCGTATCTCGTATAACTCAAAAGTTCAGACGCCCTGCTTGTTTGATTCGTTTATTTTGTGCTTTAGTTCGTTCACGGCTTGAGTTTGCCTCTGTTGTTTGGAATTCTCTAACAAGTACACAGTCTTTAAGTATTGAATCAGTGCAAAAAAGAATGATACGCATTTTGTATGATAGACACTTTCAGTGTCGCTTTTATTATGATTATGAATTTCTTCTTAAGAGCGTTTTACTTAAGTCTTTGTCAAATAGAAGATTCGAGCGTGATCTGATTGTTTTGCACAGGGTGGTAAGTGGTTGGACTGATGCTAATCAACTTCTGAATTCTGTCGGTTTTCATGTTCCATGTCGCGTTACCAGAAATGTTACTGTCTTTTATATTCAATTCATGTCTAAACTCTCACCACTGTCCCGTATGCAAATTTCATTTAATATAATCGCATCTTTTACTTTGGACATCTTCACAGATCTCCCAGTTTTTCGCCGGAACTTGGCAAGTTTAGTTGAAAGTTGAAACTCTATTACATTTTGTGTGAAGTGTGCGACCTACTTGTAGTCGTGCTAATTTGTACATTGAAGCTGTGCGTGTGCTGTGCTTCTTCTTTTTGTCTTGTGTGCGCCAATTGGAAGATCCGCGTGGTTGTTTTTGGGCACATTAAATAAACAAATTATTATTATTAATATTATTATTATTATTATAAACACAACAAAACACTTTCCATCTGGGAGACATAAAAAGAGTTGATCTTGAAGAGGTAGACACCGGAATTTACTCGCACCACTGGACTGGTCACGCTTGGTAGTAACCTATATAGCACAGTTATTTGGGCCAAGACTTTGCTTTTGTTTGGGAATTTAGGGCCTATTAAAAAGCCCGTGCAAGCCAAGGTAAAGCCAAAATTGTTTTTGTTTCTTGACCGTCTGGGTATCGTGGTATTAATTCTTTAAACAAGTGCCGAAGTGTGGCTTTACTGCCAGTAGTTTGGCTGTCACCTGGCCTCTTTTCACCTAGAACACCAAACAAGTGCCAGAGTTATACTCGCTTCTGGTTGTTTGGTTTTCATGTGGCAACTTTGTGACTAAATTGGAAAACAAGTGCCATGTTTAGGCTTCACTGCTGGTTTTTAAGTTCATATGCGGCATCTTTAACTTAAGGGAAGCTGAAACACTTCTTTAAAAATAATGAGATGGAGGTTGATTCTAGCGTAGTTTCACCCCGTGAATCTGAATATCTCGTTTGTTTTCCCCGAGGATGCAACCAAACGCAAAAAAAGCACAAAAAACCTCCGACAATCTGTGACGTCATAAAATGATATTTCGGCCACCAAGCGCGTGTCACTCGAGGGACGCGCGTGAAATTATAAGCTTGACAGGTATATTCCTCCGCGCTGACACCAGTCGTGACGTCTTTTTTGTTGTTTGTTTAGAAAGAACGCGTGCATAGCTTTGATAGGCGCTGAAGACGCGCGACAGCGGAGATTCGGAGAATTCCTTTTGTGACATCACGCTCCGGGAAGGACGGCCTTGAGCGGTATTTTTTGGAAATAATTTTCTGCAGCCTTCATGCAGCAAATAAAAATTAGTTTCATTATTCGAGATCCTGGAGGTCAAATGAAGACGATTTAAGTGGGTTTCCTCAAATACAAAACCGCTCCAACTTCCCTTTAAGTGTGGTACCTTAGCAATCATGTGGCGAACCACAGCAAAGTCATATAAACGTCAAAGAAATGTACTCTGGCCCCAACTAACGCCTTGGAGCGAAGCAAGATTAGGCCAAAGTAAGGCCCCTAGAATTGCCAAGTTTGTGCCATGTTAAGGTTCGTTCACACAGTTGCGTCGACTGCGTTGCTCTGCGTTGCGTCGTGCTGCACAGCGCCTGCCCATTGACTCGTCACAAGGAACGTCATAGCAACAGCTCGACGAAAGCAGCCTTAACACAGTCAGATGCAGTCAAACGCAACTCTGTGAACGGGCCTATAGGAGAAGGGCCTGCGTTTAGAAATACTGAAAGGCCTTGTGTATATATGTTTTGAGTCAAGAAAACGTTCAGCATTATTTTTATTCTGCTAGGATTTTGCTGTCGTAAAACTGCACACAAAACCTTTCAGTAAAGAAAACATAAACATGGTCCGACGATAGTAGCAACAAATCCGTCTACGTGACAGCTTTGAGTGGCCACTCTGTCAATACCCGGGAGCGTCTGCCGGGTATTCAAAGCCCCCTAGGGATGTGAACGAGGACACTCGGACCACTCTTGCGTCCGCATAGCCTTAAGAAGAACGTTGACGCTCTCCCGGGTGCATTAGTGGCACGAGGACTGTCGACATCCTCGATAGTGGCGCGAGACAGGATGTGGTGTCGATGAAGCTATCCATATAACTTTTAGTAGAGAAAGAAACTTCACAAGCAGAAAATGTTCTGGCGACCATTTTGTTGCAAAACGCAACTACGTCGACGAGATTTTGAGATTTTCCGCTTGTCAGCGCTCTCAGCCACAACCAGTAAACCATACGGCACTATGTCAGCTCATTTGGTGCATTTACTGTTTTAATGCCTTTCTCATTGCCATCTATTTGTGACTTAGATGCCATATGTCATTTTCGTCGTAAACAAGGCGGAGAAAACAGAAAGTATGTACGTACTGCAGAAAGAGGATGCGCTTTAGCGAGTCACACTAATGTATTACTTCTTCTGACATTTCGGCATAAAAATAAGTTTTCATAAAGTATAGAAGTATACGTTTTTATTCCGGGCTCTTGATTTCATTGCATAAATCGCTGAGAATCCGCTAGCATGGGTACTTTTATTATGCCGGTACTTAGTAGATTTCTAGACTTCAAAATATATTAAATGGTTCGCCCAACTTTGTGTTTTGCGTAGTTGATTTTTTTTTTTTCAAAAAGGTTTGAGCACATTCGCTCGAAAGGCTATCTGACTAAGTTGGCGCCTTGCAAACAAATAAGCTTGATATTTTGAAGTTGCTAAAATTACTATAACACAGCCGTTTGTGCAGTTAGAAATCCATGTTCCGGCAACGCGCACATGACATAATTGGTGTCTCACAGGGATCAGGTCACGCTGATTTGTTATTTTAAATATTTATTGATAGTATACTGTTTATGGAATACCGCCCGAGATTGGCTGATATTCCAGATTCCAGATATAAGATGACTGCGTTGATTTTAAACAAACAGGAAATTCTATATAGTGCAAAGTGCTGAAGTCATAATTAGAAAATATTTCTAGGTTATGCAATGACTAGTCAGAATAACTGGAATCATCAAAAATGATTGTATGTTAATTACTTAAGAATACATACTTTAGAGAGGGATGAGGCTGGATTGTACCTCGGTGAGAGTTTATTCGTGTAGGTGCCTGGAGGTAATACCATTTTACATAAAGGGGAACACATGTGTTACGCAGTTTCAAAGCGATTAGTTGGGTGGGCAGAGGCACGGCTCTTGTGAGTTCATGCTATAATTATACAAGAACATCGGTTCGACCAATGTTAGAAAACGGGAGAATCCCTAGGGATCCACACACATCGTACGTTGCATTTCAGAAAAGGAAGGATTAAAACTATCAGTGCTTTTGGGTACAATACACATTCTTCATATACGTTTGCAACCGAACTATGCACTAAGGAATACCCGGAAAGTTTAGAAAAAAATTAATTGGCTGAACGTTTAACCTATTGTTAATGACGAACTTTTTATATAAAAAATAGGCTTGCTGATGATAATGCAATAAATACAAAGGTGCAAGTAAGCTGCACAAAAATGACGAAAATATTCCCAGAAGAAAGGGAACATGGACGGGACAAACGGACACAACACAAATACTTCGCAACACAACTACAGTCGACTGAGCTGTTCACCGAATGGGACGCTCTACCATTTGAGCTAACCAGGAATTAGACGTCAGAATAGCAAACGGGTTTTATTAGTTGCCACCAGTCTAACACCAACAAGGGTAAACGGCCTGCATTTTAAGGTTATGAAGATAATGCAATAAATGCAAAGGGGCAAGCGAGCTGGACAAGAATGACGTTAATCCCTGGAGGAGGGGATCAAGGGAAAAAGAGGACAAACACATATTTCCAAACACAACTAGGTGACTGGTGCGCGACTGAAAAAATCCGGGTATCAAATCAAGGATCTCTCTATTTCCATGGAAAGGCCCCTGCTTCGATACCAGGTCCAGGCGGATGTTTTCGGCCGGAAAATTCCGGGCATCGAACCAGGGACCTTCACATTTCCATGGAGATGCCGCCTACTTCGGTACCACGACCAGGCGGATTTTTTCGGTCGCGCACCCGTCATTTCGCTGTGTTTGCAGATTTTTGGTTGTCCTTTGTCCCCCTTGTTCCCATTCTCCAGGGTTATTACTATCAGGCTAGTCTGCCATAGTTTCGGATACTTGATGAGCGTATTTAAAACCATTAAATCGGTCATTGTCAGAAAGACTTGAGCGCGGGAGCGATAAGTGCTAAAGTTACCACTCGTGCAGGAGGTACAAACCTGGGGCTATAATAGACGGAAAAATTGCGGGCGCCATACTGCCTGTAGCTGTACTGTACCAGTGATAACTTTAGCGCACTACTGTGCTTCTCACGTGCTCAAAGTTGTTTTCGGAAAATTTACTGATTTGGTGGTTTTAAATGACACTCAGCGAGTTTGTATTTAAACATATATATTTCCGCTAATTAAAAAGTTAGTTAATGAATTTTAGTTGATTACTCACCAGACTGTGAAAGGTTGTTCGTGCCCTCGAATGTCCGCCAAGCTCAAGAAACATATTGGGAAAACGGCATTCATTGTAGCAGTAAAAAGGCCTTTTTTTTTAAACGTATGTTTGGAGTATAAAGTAACACCCTGTAGAGGGAATTTTATATTAAGGTAGTCTGCCTTAGATCGAAGAAAAAGCTTTTTAAAATTGTCTCAAAATATATAATTCTTGAACCGATGCTTACAAGTTCTCCTTCCTTCAAACAATGATTGTTTAAAATAGTCTTTCATGCGATTTTACGAAGGGTACTACTTTTCTAGAGACAGTTTTTTCAAGTTAACAGCTTGCATGATATTGCTTTGGATATCCCACATCTGTTACAATGTCCTCAAAGGGCAACGCCGTGCGAAGTAGACGGAGACTTCCGGCCGGCAATATGCCTCCCCCTCAGTTGAACCGCACTGTCAAATCATGAAAACAAGAAAATGGATGCGTATCGCACTCATCATCGCAACGCGCTTTATACCTACAAGGATTCGTTTTCGGAAAATCCCGAGAAACCCCGAAAATTAACTCCCGAATTTTTTTTTATCAAAATCGAGGGGTAAAAAAAATACCTAAACGCAGTCTGGATATGTTGTGCTAATCCGGAAGAGCCCCCTGAACTCTCTGCGAAGCTGCTTCTTCCCTTCGAAAGCACGCTCCTTACCTCGTTTTCTTCACTTATCGGTAACGTGACGTTTTACACGCATTCGGGTCCCACGCATGTTCCCTGGAGAATGGAGAACTCCATGCCTGTGTCCTATTTTCTTCCCCATAACCTCCGATAACCGCCAATTTTTTGTCCGACCAAAACAATTGACGCCGAAAAACACAAAATCGGAGAAAAAATAAACTCCGAAAGATTACCCTGAATTTGCAGGAAAATTAACCCCGCAAGCAGATATCCCGAATTATACGCCACTACGGTGGAAAATCGCCAAAAAATACACGGACAGACAGAAAGACAACAAGACAGGGCGCACTCTCAACTAAAGTTTATTTGAAAAGTACACACATATATACCCGACAGGCATCGTAATCGTCACTCATCTTTGCCCAGCCCCCGTTTCAAAAGCTCATATTCATCCATTGAAAGGGCTAAGGAAACTTCAGGGCTATTGTTACGGAAAGAGGAACATGGCAATCAAAACTGGATAATTTCTTGTGCAAACATTTGTCAGCTCTGGAAGTGAATGATTCGTTCAGTGCTAAACACTCTGAGCAGGAGGTTGAATTTTCGAGAGAAGGGGTCACGGAATTCGCAGCGGCTTTTTCTGCAGGCGTTGAGGATTTATTTTAATCCATCCCTCATGAACCGCTTTTCCTTGCGGTAGAAGAGTGCATAGATCTGAATGGGATTGTTGATTTCCAAAACGCATGCGGTACGACTGTCAGTTCCTTGAATTGCTAGGTTTTTACTTTTCATCTTTGTGTGCTTCGAGGGGGGCATATATGTACAAAAGAGGGGTATTTGCATCGGTCCTAGTTACACCGGTCTTGTCTAATATTTTCTTAAGCAAGTGTTGGAAGGATATTTGGAAGAGTTTGTTGAAGAGTGAAGGTCGTTTTAAAATTTTCAGGTACGTAGATGATTCTCATTTTCGGGCACTCTATTGATCACTCTACTAGCGATGTCATGGGAGTGCTGGATGTGTTTCTCTTTTGCTCCTTTGGAGGGAACCCTTCAGTTTCTCGACCTTAGATTAATCTTTTTACCGCAACACGTGTGGCTGGATGTACACACCCAGATCTAAGAAAGGCATTCTTCCTTGTGACTCCTGCCATTCAAAGCTGGTCAAGAGGGGAATTGCTAGCTCTCGCCTAGAGGCTTCTCTCAGGAAATCTTGCTAACATACTGCGCAAGACAGCTTTGGAAAACAAGTTAACCGCCTGCAGGGGGCGGGGTTTCCAGTGAGTTCATTGGCAGAAGTGGCGGGTAGTTTAATTAAGAAGTTTAAAGGGTCCCTGAAGCCACGCCATGAAAACAGGCATCTAAGGCCGGTAGTTATTCCTTACACGCATTCCGTCGCGCATAATCTGAACAAAGTGGCACAGCGGTACAATGTTCCGATATTGTTTTCTGCACCTAAAACGTTGGGGCGGTTTTACAGTAAAATCAACAACCTACGCCCGATCGCAGATCCGTGTGATACCAAGCACAGAAATTAGTGTGTGGAATGTACGACTGGTGTAGGTTGTCAAAGTCCGCTGATGTGCCGGTCGAGTTATGTGGGGCAATCTGGCAGATGAGTGAATGACAGCGCGCGAGAGCGCGCTGCGCCAACAAGGACGACACCTTCAGGGCATCTTGCGGTTCACAACAGCAGGTGCCTTTGCGCGCCGTCATTCCACAACACTAAGATCCTAGCCAAATATGAAAGCTAAGTGTTGAAGGAAATACGCGAGGTTTTCGAGATTAAAAGTAGGGGAGTGATTGCAGTTGCAAAGCTTCTTTAGCCCTTTCCACGGATGAATATGAGTTTTTGAAACAGGGGCTGGGCAAAGATGAGTGATGATTAGGATGCCTGTCGGGCTTTTGTGTGCTTTTGAAATAAACTTTAGTTGAGAGTCCGCCCTCTCTTGTTGTCTTTTTGTCTGTCCGTGTTTTTTTCGGCGCTTTTCCACCGTAGATATATACGAACTGGCCCATAAAAGTACCTTGTTATAAGCCACCACACGGCGACAGATTCGAAGCGTTAGCAGCGTGCCAGACACTAACCACTCCGTCATCAACCGGGACACTGCCGCCTAACTGGAGTGAACTCTTCATTTAACTGGAAGAATAAACCTGTGGCTGACCGTTCTGAATAGATGTTACGTGGTGTAATCATGATTCCTTACAGGTTTAAAAATGATAGATCTATATATCGCATTTGTACTCAAGAAGGCAATTCTTAGCTTTGTTAAATAGGTCTACGACCACTATGATCGCTCGTTTCTTTATACCTTGGTTTTTTATATTCCGCGTTACAAATGTGCTAAGAAAACGTTAGCAAATTAGTGAATATTCAATTCATATTTTATAAAGAGCGGGTATTCAGGCAGCCTTAAGAAAAGCTGAAACGTTTTTATAATGAGTTAATGCTATTTCTTGGCGTGGTTTTTCCCGGGGAATAAAAATATCACCATCAATTCTGTTCAAAACGACACTAAATCCGAAAAAAAAAGAAAACGTGCAGCCGCTTACATCCACCGAACGTGATTGGTTGGTCGTGTCGTGACGTCATAAAATGACCAAGCGAGATTCTAATTGCATTTTTCGCACAACGATCAAAAGGCGATCTTTACCTCGTTTCGTGCCCGCTTAGCGTAAACTCCTCAGATTCCCTGAGGTGCCTGCCCCTTCCGTAGAAAGATGCTCGGAACTGCTGGACTAGCAACCATTTACTATATAGTTCAGCCTCTTCTTTTTCCACACCGATTATTTCCGAGATATGTGACTAATGGGCGGGGAATAAGACCTTCTGTAAATGGTTGCTAGTCTAGCAATATGTTTGTACTTGTTTCTCTCTCTCTCTCTCTTTGTGTATCTTTCTACGTTTAGCTGGCAAGAAGATAGGGCGAGGGTAAGGCGAGTCGGGAAGGAGGAAGCAGACGGAACGCTGGAAAAAAGATGGGGAAACCTCCTTCTCTCTTTAGCGTTCCGTCTGCTTCCTCCTCCCCGGCCCGTCTTACCCTCGCCCTACATTCTTGAGTTGCAACGGACTTTACCTCAGTATAGACGATGCACGACGCTGGTTCTGCTAGCTGAGGAACACGTGCAAGCAACCTTTCATGACGTCATGTTTTCTCTTTTCCTTTTACTACCATCTCCCGCTACCGCGGAGGGGAGTGGTTTCATTGGAACTTTAAAGGCGTCTTTTTAGGTAATACGGGCATGAAATGGCTTATTTTTCGTGATGCTCGTGATGCTTGAAGTCGAATTAAAAAAACATCAAGTGTTTTTTTTTAATTCAAAACTTTTTCAGATTTTTTTTACATAGCGGCTTAAAAGCAACTAAAAGCTGAGTCACAGTGCGCTTATCCCTGATGGAGGCTTCATCAAATCCCGAGTACCTAAGCTGATTGCCTCGACGTCTCAGAGGCATTTTTGAAGCTAAAAATCGTAGAGCCGGTCTCAGAAGTACTTGATTTACGTCGTAGTAAAATGTTTTTAGCTCTCCAGCCATGACTCACCTCCTAAACAGCAACGTTCTTAAATAGTATTTTTTACATAAAAAAAAGGAACAAAGTTTGTCCAGGTTTGGGGAGTATTTATAAGCGATGGTTGGTTGATAGAGAACATGTACAGGCATCTATTTATGGTGTGGCAATTTTTATATTTTTTCTAAAGTCACACAGAGTGCAGTTGCACCCAAATATACCGGCGCCTTAGCGGTTAATTATGTTTTCCACCAGTGCAAGAGAGGACTCGAAAATTTACTCACCTTACCATGTTGCAAAGAACGTCCTCTCAAAGGAAGCCGGAAGCCGACAGCTCTCAGGCAGGTTATTCGAGCCCCAACCTGAAAAAGTCGAGAATACAAGAAAACATTTCAGCGCAAGGTATGGAGTCATACATTGTAAAATTCACAATAACAAATTCGTAAGAAGAGTTTCTTGCCTTTCCTGGCGCAAATAATGCAAGAAAACATTGATGTTATGAAATACCTAATGGCTTAAATGTTGCTTCAAGCATATAGCAGAATTCTAGTCATATTTACCACTATATTTGACTGTTACGCACGCTTATAAAATAAACAAAATTGCGCCCTAATTTTTTTTGTATATTTAGCTTTCTTCAAAAGTGAGGTCAGAGCTATGTAGGGCACTGATCAAGCCCATAAAAGCGGGCGTGGAAGCAGCCCTAACAGTATAGAAATGGTTGTTTCTAGTCATCTACGTGTTCCTTATTGGTTTTATAGGTGCATGTTCGTACGCTTGCGTACGGGCATGAAACACGCTGTATGTACGATAGAAAGCACTGTATAATCGAATGAACATGTACACATTTTGCTATGGCATCAAAGGAGCGGTATTTTCCTACTTTCTTATTAAGATTCACATCCTAGCACAAGAATTGGGAGTATAGGAATATGTGACCTTTAAGGGGATCCAGTCTACTATAAAAGCGGCAATACAAAGTCACTCTCAATTTCTTTGAACATACCTGGCCCCTTTTCTATTGTCGGATTTTTCTCGCGCTTGCTTATCCTTGGCCAAATTCAGCAGGCCTGAGTACCTTTCGTTGCAAGAGTGGGTGTAAGTGTGGTCCTTCATTAAAACAATTTGAGATAAATGAAAAGGTTGGCACTTCCTATATCTGGTTGCGTGGCGGGCTTTAAAGGGTGGAGTCCATAGAGCAAAATCCGATGAAATCCGACGAATTTCGCCCGGCGGCGTTTACACTGAGCATGGCGTGAGAAGAGTGGCTTTGGAGCCGTGCGCAAAGCAGAAGTGCCACCGTCCAAAGATTGTTTTTGATGGTACATTGTTTGTTGGGCTTTAGTCAATAAGAATGATCAGTTCTAGATGGCAAGACGTCCTAGAAATCTCACAGCAATATAAATACACGGGCACTATTCCTTTTTTGGGGTGGGGAGGAAGGCTGCTTTTGGTTGTTCACCACGTCCTTAAAATTTGACCAAAGAAAACAGTTCATTGGGTTGAGATTCCAAACGTTCCTATTACTGCTCTTTTTTAGGCGCTTTGTGTATTATATTTTGACAAAAACGTCAAATACTTGTGTCCACGACGGCAATACACCAATTACTGCTTAAAAACGCCGTCCGACGGCGTCCACTGGTGTCTGCACCAAGGTGCAGAAAGAAAAGGCCTGTCACGATTTATGATTACACTTTTAAGAGGAAAATCGGCCGCTCATAAGAATAAGTTCAGTTCTTTTTAGGATCTTAGAGCCCGTAGATTGAGTTATCATGATAAATAAACGATCTCAGAATCCACTTGAGTGACCCTTGAAAAGCTTTGCGAAACCATCACAAATACGAATATAACCATATCTCACTCTCCCTTTTTGTGTTAGTCATACATACTAAAACTCCAGGTGAACAAAGAATTCTTTGCTTGAACTAACTCGTGTCCATGGCTATGTCCTATTTGAGAATTCTAATGTATACGTGAGTTAATTTTCCAAAGTTTGAACCGTTTGCGACAAATTAACTGTAAAACGTGTTGGTAAACTTGACTTGGCGCAGAACGAATAAGCAAACTCGCGACAATAGACGACGAACATATCAGAAATGTTTATCGTCCCCTGTCCCGAGTTTGTTCTATTCTTTCTGTGCCAAGTCGCATATGACACGTTACAGTTACACCTTTCAAAATGTCAACCCCTTTCTGCAAAAAAAAAAAAAATTAATATATATATATATATATATATATATATATATATATATATATATATATATATATATATATGTTCGAACAAAAAAAGCGTGCATAAGTGTTTTTGTTTTCTTGAATAAACAGTGTTGAAATAAAACTCTGCCGGCAGTCAGCGCTCGTCAAGATCCTAAAGTCAATGGCACGCCATAAACATTAAGGTAAGATGTTGTTACTGTATCAATGCTACTTATTGGTTTATAGGTGTCGGATGAGCGAAATGCTGAAAGGAGAAGCAGGTCAGAGAATATATCTTTGATTGCAGCGTGCGGACCGGTCAGTTACATGCTCTGCCGTGATTAATATCAGACGACCGTAAAATACGTTTGTGTAGTATCTCAACTACGATATGGAATGATTCAATCTTTTTCAAAGAAGTTGAAAAAATCTCTAAAATCAGGCGACTTTTTTGTATTGTGCTTTACTTATGCTTCGTCATTGCCTTGTAAGCGCACGTGGTTTCCATGGTCGAATCCTTATAACCCTCACAACACCTTACTTTGTGAAAGTAACTGATGTTGTGGGGCGTCTTAAGCAAGGATAATTCATACATATACAAAGCCCAACGACCTAGGTTTCTTTCAGCTATGCGAGAATCGACCGCTGAAAAAAAAAAAACACTTAGGGCGCATCACACCAAGCATTTTGATAGGTAATTTTTTCCAATTTTCTTGTCTGTTCCGAGTTTGCTTCCATTCCATTTCATTTTATTTTACTCCAAGACATCCTTACTGATGCATTGCATGAGCGCGAATTTGTGCAATAAAAATACAAAAGCAGAACGCAGGCGCAGAAAGAAAACATAAGTCAGGCTGACTAATTTTAATAAGGTAAGCATGCTGCTGGGCGCACTCAAGCACGATAAAGTTCCCACATTCTGCTGCAGTATAAAAAAAAGTATCCACATTTACTCTTAAATAGCAGTTCACCTAGTTCAGTCTTCAAGGGGCTTGGAGAACTTTCCAATCGGATGTTGAAAGTTCACCAGCTCGCCATAACCCGCATCTGGTAATATGTCTATTTCTTTTTCTTAAAAAGAAGGCGATGTCTTTGTTTTCTTTCTGTAATACTTCATAATAACTGCAAGATAACTTCGTTAAAAAGGTACATTTTCTGTTAGCTGTGTATAGTGATACTATTTGTATAACGGTGCGCCAGTGAGACCATTTCTCGACGTGCCCTGTCAGCTTCGTTTCTTCGTCACCAAATGTAAATTTTGCGCTCAGATATATGTGACTGAATCTATTACAACCAATTTCGTGCTTGATAATTTCTTGGTTCTACCAAATCACAGAGGAAACAAACTATTGAAGCCCTTTATTTGTGACCACATAGAACAATGAAAGAAACATGGGAATTGACATGGGAGCTGCTTTGGAGGAGAGAATAAAAACGTAGATCAGCTATCAAGGTATGCGAGAGTTTTATCTCTCTTTCAGACAAACTCGCCATTATAATGTGGGAACGTGTGCACCAAAAATATATTTACGTCCATCATGCTCTCATCTTGCCACATGATCGTTTCCATACACGTATGCTATATACGTGACTGTTGAGAAGTGTATAAACGTCACACGTAAAATAGCAGATCAAATTTTTGATACCGCAATCTGCGTAAAATATGAGCTTCGTGCTCTAAAAAGCGAGTGCAAAGGTTATCTGTGAATTGTGTCCAATTATAAGTTTATAACTGAAGTTCTTCCTGAACGCGAACATTCAATCGAGATCAGCCTGAAGTAAGAAGTCTGAAGTATGAAGAATCAGCGTATGATGTATGAAGTATGGCGTTTTTCCTGTACTGTAACACTGAGAAAGGCTTTTTATAATCGGCCGCATGTTTGAGATCCCTGAACTACTAAATTTGTTTTTTTCCCCTATTTTTTTTAAAGTGCACCGACGTCGTATCTTTAAACACCCTGACAACACTGTACCTGACACGCTAATTGGATGAACTGGTAGTTGCATACTACGATATAACGTGATATCCTGACCCACCTAACCCTGACATCTTCTCATACGTGCTATTGTCGCCCGTATGTCAAAAGAAAACGACCCGTAAATGTACACAAGAAAACACACCGAGCTGTCGTTCGGCTTGTTTACAGACCAGCGCATTTCACTAGACATAAAAAAGAAAAGGAAAACCGAACAAGGATAACAGGTTGTACCTGACGTAGAAACGGATGATTTTTTGAAGGGATATTACCCAAGAAACGTTGATCAAAGAGTAGCCGCGGACAATACCTGAAGCAATCAGGTGAAGCGCGGGCGAAAGGAAAGGAGAAAAAAGATGGATACATCCATAAAAAAATAACATGACGAATCGATATATAAAACGCGCTGTAAGTCGCTATAAAAACTACGAGGGATCCCCGACGGAGGAGAGGGACGGGTGGGCGGGGGGGGGGGGGGGGGCGGTGACGCGAGCGGGGGAAGCCAGGCGGCAGAGAATCAATAGCACACGCTAAAGATTGGTCCTGGTTCAGTGCTAGGACGCCGACTACACTCTGCTGTAGCTTAGAATGAACTGCTGCGGAGGCTACGAGCCATCTCAGCCAATCCAGTGCTGAGAACATACCACGTGGCTGCACTCCTCGCGCGTCGCTGCGTTCCTTCTTAAGGTCACGTGACCTTCGCACGCCATGAGACTGGCTTCGATGGCTCGTAGCGTCCTCTGCTAGAGAGCCTAGATTCAAGAGAGCGAGCAACTTAACCCCAGAGGGCGTTCGCGATGCAATGGAGGACGCTTCCTGCGCAGATTGGTCGCAAGTGCGCATGCGTTGCGTTGTCACGGGGCGAGAGAAAAGCGGCCGGAGAGAGGCGGAAACGCTTGCAGACGATCGGCGCTCTCGTCACCTCTTCGCGGCTCGCATCCGGAACACGGCTGATAAACCACGTGACCCTTATCGGGCAGTTGGAAACACTCTGCATTCCAGGCACACTATCCTGCGCGGTCCACGGGTAAGGTTGAAACTGCGGATAGCGCTCGACGCACTGGAAATCGATACCTCCCCTGAGCTAGAGCATCGACTGAAAGAGGGACGCGTCGGGGGGAAGGGGGACAAGGGATGCCGCTACGCTGCCCTCCCTTTGTTTCCCCAGGGAAAAACAAGGCATATGGGCAGAAGGCCTTGCGAAGCGGTTCCCGCCTAGACCCCCGATGCGCAATCTCGTGGTGCGACTTGGGGGTTTGAGTGCGGGGGTTAGTGCAGCGAGTGGCGAGACAAGACGGCTACAATCCTGTTAGAGGGTTGAGAGAAAAAAAATAATATCCGAAACTGGCGATGCGTTTGCATAAGTGAAGAAAACAGGCCAGTTCAGTGGACACCCAGAATAAAATAAAGAGGTCCCCTTTCTTACTTCTGTTTTTATTTTTTATTGCGGAGGTGTCTGGCAGGATATCTTATTTCTGTCTTTCGGGACCGAGATTACATGAGACGCAGAGACCCCCATTTACGCAACGCTGTCGAGAAAGAAGCGGCAGATCGAGAAAGAGCATTACGAGGAAAAGTGGGTCTCGTTGGACTGAACTGATCACGCTGTTCGAGACTGTCTCGACTTCGATAGAGGCGATAAAAGTGTGGAGACAATGCGGGGTCGACATACCCATGGTTTCACAATAGCTGCGTTTCTGGGTTTTTCCCCTGTTACGTTCTTATTTAAAAGGTAACACTAGACGGCGGATGTGAATTGGGAAAGCATTCCAGATGCTCGTCCTTCCTCATGCTATGCGTACCGCAAGTTCGTCCGCTTGTTTTCCTGGGGGTTGTGGTGACACCAGAAAGGCGCCAAGCTCCGATTGGCTCGGCTGGAAGGATAGTGGGAAGACCTCAAGATAGCTTTCTTTGAGTGTCTTATCCTTCAATAAGAGCCAATCAGAGCTCGGCATTCTGACGTCACTACACCCCCCCCCCTATGCAAACGAAGCGGACAAACTTGCGCTCTGCACACACTCCATCTCACGTAAAGTGCGTTCGTAGCTGATGCCACGACTCGATAGAGCCAATCAAGTGGCGACAAAATGTGTGCATCGTCACGGCACTCGTCTTCATGTGATTGCTCTCATCGACTACACCAATCACGTTCAGTGATTGCGTCTCGATCCCCGCGCTATTTTCGTGCGTGATTTGCGTGATTGGTTTTTGCCGGTGACAGCGTACCTATACAAAGACAGCGAGCGAGCGGCGTGACGATGCACTTTTAGCGTTGCTCGATTGGCATCCGTCAAATCGGCTCCGCCGTCGGGCTTAAACGGAGTATAAAAGCCAGCGCGAATTCTCGTGTGCGCTGATACGCGTATTTCATGTTGCGCGCCGATATTTAGCTAAATGCGACGATAATCTGCGTCGAAAAAACATTTCTAAAGCAACACAAACACGACTATCGGCGACATGCGCGACCAAAAAAGCGTCGCTGTCATCGGCATGCGCAATTGGCCAAACTATATATAGTTTTCTGAATACCGATAATAATAAGTGCCCAATCGCAAGGTTCAAGGCGTGTAAAATCCTGCCAATCAAAGCCGAGACAAATCCTGGTCGTTGACGTCTCGAACGGGAACCGTGAGAGGGCGCCACCGAAATATCTCGGCGCTAGTGCAGGGTCACCGACAGTTTAGGAAACGCAGGGCGTGGCAACACCCGAGCATCTCATTTTTACTCCGCAGCCAATCAGATTGCAGCATTTGGGCGATAATAAGTCCGAAGTACCGATGACGAAGCGAGAAACTTGAACATAAAGAGATCACGCCCAGCGTTTCGAAATCTGTCAGGGACTATCCTATTCGGAGAGCAAGTTTGTCTGCTTCTTGTGCAGGGGTTGCGGTGACGTCAGAACGACGGCGAGTTCTGATTGGCTTTGATTGGAAGGCTAATGGGTATACCTAAATTCTATAAACGTCTGGAGGTCTACCCACTATTTTCGTATTCAATCATCCAGTAAGAGCTCGGCGTTCTGACATCATCGCAACGCCTGGGCAAAAAGCAGACACACCTGGGCACCGCACACTTCGAGTATGGGATGCGTAAATCTACACTCGAAGTTTATCTTTTACCTTAAATCATTTAGACTTTTTTTTCTGAAGGAGGAGAGAAATTGATTTGGCCCGTGCATAAACTTTGAACTCAAGACTGGAAAATTGCGAAGGGTTCCTGATCCATGACGTTGACGTCACGATCCACGCGAAGTTTTCTTCTGTTCCAATCCAGATAATCTTTGTTGTTCTCAGTCGCTCGCTTTCTTCTATAAATCGCCATCCAGGGCACCAGTGTACTTCCCGGCAATGCTGGCGACGGAGTCTTGTTTTATTAGTAGGCACGGTACATATTATATGCGAGGAAAGCAAAAAAATACACTGCGATAGGAATGACGTCGGAGTAACATACTAAGCTTCGAATGCGTGGCAACTTTTAATGTTCGGCTGATAAGTAAACCATATCTAGAAGTGTTTTTGTAATAGATAGAATAAAATACTTTTTATTAAACTCCTCTCGTTTGGCGCGCCGGGCGAATAACTGTCACGCTCATCAATCTGACAAAAATTAGCCTGTTCTGTTTAAGCTAAGTCAAAATACCATTGCTGGAAATAAGCCGATCTGCCCAAAACAGAAGATCATACTTTGGCGGTTGGCCGCTAAACTAATAAAGGCCACCTGGCACTCCACAGGAAATGACTGAAATTTAGTTGCGCCCACCTGGGGATATCTTGACGGTGTGACCGAAATCTAAGTTGTGCGGCGTCGCCGTACTCATAAACCTTTGTCAGACTCTGCATGTAGTCTGAAAAATGTTTACGAGTCCGAAACCCAAGCCTCTCACTCCTCGCCCCACCTGAGCAGCGCTAAGTCCATAAATGAAAAAAAAAGGTATACATTGTTAAAAAGTTGTAAACAAGGAAGCCTAAACCGGTCCAGATCGAAACTCAAGCAGTGTTGCCAAGAAACTCTCCAAAACGGCCGAAAAAAAAAGACAGCATAAAAGAAACACTCATTCAATAAGCTGAAACTCTGCTGTTAACATCGAAAAAAAAAAAAGATTTGAACGTTGAACTGTGCCCAGCTTTGCGCCCATGCATCACTCTTCCGGAGCTTGCGCACAGTCGCTCCAAAATTTGGTGTTGAGGGAGTTGACGCCTGCTCGTACGAAGCTAGCAGCGAACACAAGCGTCGCTGCGGTCGCCGCGCCCTGATTGGGTGAGATGTACCGTGACGTCAGGAAGAGGACTCCGCTCCGCGATCTCGCATCGGCTCGCTTCCCAGCACCGGTTTCCTGGTTTGCCGTTGTGGGCCGCAAGCTCTTCGAGGAGCTGGGCCTCGTTTACCCGGTGTACAAGACGTTGAGTTAGGCCGATATAGACGTGCTTCCTTAGATTTTATAAGCCTGCTTGTCCCTTTTACCTTTAAAATTGGGCTACAAATCCCGAAAGCTATCGGCGGAGGCGATTCCGCCCCGTCCGTCCACACGACACAAGGCAATCTTGCGAGGGGTCGGTGAAGCGGTGGCGCAACTGTTTTAGACGCTGGAATTCTGTTCCTTGCATGTTCATGATTTAGGACGATATTGCATCCCGCTTTCAAGGCATTTGAAGTGGCATTTATATCATGGGCCTTTGGGTGGTCGGCAAATTAGTTCGCGACCCCGACTCTGCGCTGCCACTCTGCGTGCGTTGGTTCGCAGATGTTTTAAAGGCCCTGCATACGTCTGATGATCTTTGAAGTGCTCACGGAACAGGGTTGTTTTACTTAAACGTAGCTTCTTCGTGAATTAATTATATAGTTTATACACCTATGCAGCCATATTTCTTAGTAGATGCACAATTACTGGAAATTAGTTTGTATGGTAGCAGTAAAAACGGCCGAATTGCCCCCAGTTGCCTGTATGATATGTATTGAACTGCCAAAAATATGCACAGCAATAGTACCGTAATTTGGAATGTCTATACTTTTTCCTATTATTCTTTATTCTAGCCTTGGGTATTCGGAAAATACACCGTTTAGTTTGAATTGTCCATTTATTTCCAATTAAAAGAGACACTGCTGCAGGTCTCCAAAAGCTTCCTCAGCCTTCAAACTCCCTACAGCTGGACTCTCTGACAACAGAGGAAAATAGGAGTAAAAGCAAGCATTCAAGCGTCTGTCCAGTGGTAGATGCAGCACTATAGTAGCAGAAAATCGTGGAACCTGTGAAGGGTGATAGTCTGCGTGAGAAAAACTTCGGGTATTTTAGCTTCAGAACAATTCGATTTAAGTAAAATCTCAATTCTAGGGCTTAAGGGACTAATAACGAGCTAGACACCTTCGATTACGTTTGTTATACATTACTTGAGGGTTGGTATAAACAAGTCCACAGATACCACCCGTGTGAGTCCATTGAAATACTATCCGAATCCAGCAAAGGTCAAATGTGAGCAATGTATATAATAAATGTTCCTTGTTTTTTTTACTTTGCCCCTGCACTTGGGCTGTCTTAGTTGTGATTCTCTCCCCATGGCCCAGACTCTATTTAGCATGTTGCTCGAGCAGCATGCAGCTTTTCTGCTTCAGCGATCTTGTTTAGAAACGGAGATATAAAAAAAAGTATACATAATCTGCCAATTCATTCAGACCATCAGCAGCATTTATTGTGTGAGATGTAAATCTATAGTTATGCTCCTGCAATTGTGGCCATATTTCTTTATTTTCAAATACCAGCTGTGATTCATGCGTTGCCTGCCCTGTCAACCATGCTTAAAATGTTGGTTGAAGTTTCGCCTGCAGCCATACCTCAATAAAGCCACATATAAAAATTTACACTTCCTACGAAAAACACGCAAAAAAAATTAAATAGAAACGAGCGCGCCGACAGCTATTGCGTCGTCACAGCCTACCACAGGGCGAGCGGTGCGAGTCGGGGAATAATTCTCTCCTCGCCGTGACGTCACCCCAGTTCGCCGTAAGGGGGCGCCACGCGAACTTCTTGGGGCTAATACTCCGTTGTACCTCACGACGGACTGCAGAGGACCCTACGCGTCATCAAAGCCAATCAGATGCCGCGTGATTGTCACGTGACTTTCGGAAGGGTCGCAGCGACGCCAGCGACGCGCCGGGCACGTGTAGTCGCCCGGTCCGTCGTAGTGGCTCGCACTGCAATCCATCCTAAGGTGGAACCCCGCATGAAGCCAAGACATTTTATAACCAAGGGAACGAACATATACTCCCATAAATAATAAATAAATGTTGCGTTTACGCTGGTGGTACAGCTATAACGGAGAAGCAAAACTGTCTGTCTCGGACAGATGCCGCTGGTTATTATATTTCTGTTCTTGTGTGTGTGTGTGTGTTTTGTATTGCCCCGTTCTTTCTTTCGTACCATCTCTATTTCACAGTTTTCCTCTCTCTTTATATTTGTCTTCCTTCCTCAGAACCAAAAACTGGCGGGCCCCCAATTAAAGGAGGAACCATACTGCCCCACTTTTTTTTTCTCACTTTTTATGTTAGTTTTTGAGATTGCCTACAAAAGCAACACCCTTTAGCGTTCATAGCTGAAGATTGCGGATGTCGCTTCAATCGTTTTATTTCTAGCTGAAGTATCGCAAAATCAAGACGAAAGACTGGTAATGGTTGTAATAGATTTTTTTTTATCTCGTCTTATTCCGTTGTTTCGCAATAGACCAACGATGAAACACAAGAGCTTTTGTTGAGAGGCAGTATTTACTCGAAGTAACTTTAGACTAAAGAGTGAATTTCGGAGTAGTATTTGAGAGCTCAAACTTAAACTACACGGAATTCGTAATTCTTTTTAAGAAGTTCGAGGGACTGACTAGGGGACAAACGTACTGTACGCACCGCTATAAATGTAAATGTGTCTACACGCAAAAGTTCCATTGAGGTTTATTATATAGCGCTTTACTTACATAAAGACCAATTGCTAGCGCAAGGATACGAAACACTTCTTTTTGCATTCTCACTGTTCCAGTGAAAATAATAATCACATATTCGCTAGAGCAGTGAAGATTGCTTTATTCTGCAGGTTGCAATAATTGAGCTTTTACATCCAGGACTGAGTTATGAAAAGAATGGCGTTCTGGAACCTATGGCTAGGTGTTTGAAGCACGTATGCTCTGATTAATCCAATTAGGTTATATGGAGGTGACAGAAGGTTGGAGTGGGTTAGTTATCCAAATAATAACGCATGTATTTTATAGCAATGACGACAGAAACACGTTTTATGGAAAAAGCCACGGGGAGTGTAGATACCAGGTTATGGCATCTAGCTCATCAATAGACCGTCTCAGCAGCCACTTTAGTTACTCCACCGCTGTCACCGTGCATTCTGGAAACTGTAGACTTTCGGTTCGTGCGGCGATCCTGCGGCGGGTCTGCGCGAGCAGAGCACTAGATGGCACGAACTGTTTCGTGCACTAGCGCCTTCCTGGTATGGATCACAGGTATGGGGGCGTAACGCAGGCGTGAAACTCTTGGCGAGATCTGTCAATTGGTCCGAAAGCTGGTGCTTAGACGGCCGTAAGAAAGGTATAAGCGGCACACTAATATTTGAAAAATGTAGAAACAATTTTCAAGATAACGCGTAGCATATGCTTTTTTCTTTTTCAAGGCCGCTACAAGAAAACCATCGCGATTTATCGAAAGAATTCAAAATATGGCTACTCCAACGTAATAATTTCATCAAAAATACAACCCGCGCATTAATTCTTCGCATACTTGCACATCATGTGCAATTAAGGAGTGTCTCACCATGGACCACATATGTATTGGTGTGAACTTAATTCAAGTAGTAGTAGGAGTTGCTCCGTATTGTGTAACGTCCCGAAGGTGAGCCTACCGGTCATTGAGCGTGCATCTTCTACAGGTCGCAAGCATTAACCCTCTCAGTAAATTTAAAAAAAGTTTGTGCCCACGTTTGTGTGTTTTCTCGCGGTTTTGTTTTAGCCTGCTGTCAGACACGATCATTATCCGCACGCAATCCGGTTAAAAAAGTAAGTTCCCTTTCCTGGACACTAATGGCTGTACCATGGGTGTTAAGCCCAGGTGCCGGCGCTATTCCCAAAGGCAGGAGTTAGACGTGTACCCAGGTCACTTGTAAGATCATTAAGACCCTCTGTCGACGGCCACGTAGAGACTGAGAAGCGGCCTCTTTCGACCCAACAATCACTGTACTGCGGAGCCAAGATCGACGAGCCCTTTAACGAGAGCTACTTCGGAAGAATATTCGAAAACGATTTCTCGGCTAAAATGCATAGCCAACGCGCGGAAGCCACTGGTAGGTCGCAAGCCAGCTATCGAGGGCCGCCGCGCGGGGTGAAAACAATATTTTACGCCCGCTTCGCTGAGCATTAAGTGGATGAAGCCGTCCATTCATCATGCCGCTCTTGGTCGCTGGAATGCAGTCGCCAGCCCCCACTCCCTTACCGCCACCGCCAGGACTCAGAATAAGAAATAAAAAGGACGTTGTGTGTTTTTCTTTTTTCCTCTCGGTTTAGAGAAGAAGGGCAGGGGTGCAGAGAGAAAGCCTCTTCTGAACTGGGCACGCCATTGTGTTTGCTTGTCGGAATATGGCGCATGCTGTCGGGACTAAAATGAGGGAAAGGTAATTTGTCACCAGCGATAGCGTGCGCGCTCTTTGCCGATATGGGAGATAGACTGCGCTGGGATAAGCGAAGGACAAAGGATTGAGACAAAAAGAAGGAGGCTGGATTCATCATTAAAGTGCGCTATTTTACTTGGGGAAAGGAAAATGAATAATTAAATCGTTTGCACGATTTAATTTACGTGGGTAAACGGAAAGGAATAATTAAATCGTTTGCACGAATCGAACACATGCGTGACAGCACCCATAAATGAAAAAGCAAGATATAAGACTAATTTTTAAAGACGCTTTTTACCACATTGGTTTATAACTTCATATTATTCCCGAAATTGTCATATCATTGAGATATTAAGAGTTAAGTAAAGGAAGCGCAGGCAAACAGTTGATTTGATTTGTCTTTTCTCAGAATAAAAACATAGGAAGTTTAAGTCTAGAAATGCATTTGCACATGCACGCTCACCGATACATCAACTAAAGTAAAGCTTTCATTGGGGTATTTTAATAATCCAGCAGCCGGCAACGAATTTATGGTGGAAACCTTCGTTATGTAGTCTTACGATATAAAGAACAATGCTAGCTCGGGTCTATAATCCTTGTCAGTCAGAAACCGACATAGACCCTTCACTCACCCGCTTGATTGTTACATAAGATCACAGTTCACACATTCACACTTGGCTTATCCCCTTACGTATACGTAGCATTACATACCAAAAGGTTGGGCCAAGAATACACCAGAGCTTATATCAATCCCGAAGGTTTTGGTGCAAATAGCGGCCCTTCCTTTTTTAGGCTGCAGTCTCGAGCTCGAAGCTTTGACGCTTCGAGTTCGACCGACTGTAGAACCTTGAGTGTGTCAACAAATTCACCACGAACACCTTGCAGAAACCCTCACATCTTCCATTAAGGTCGTTAATAACGTCGTTTTTGTTAATTTCATATATGCGCAAAAACGAAAAGAACGTGCCGACAACGTGGATAAGCAGCGAGCCTACGGCGCCCACCGGGAAAAAAAAACAAAAAACTTCAGTTAACAAAACATATTTTTCTCTAAGTTAGTTTTTGTATGCTCGAATTAGTTTTAGGATCTCAGGTGCAACGAACGAGAGCGGTGTGCGCTGTAAAGTGAGGGTGGCGTTTCTGCTGGGGCCGGTCGTTAAAACAACATTAATTTCCTATTAGGCACCCGGCGCAGACTCTCGATCGGCGAGCTCGTCGTCGGCGCCGTTGATGGGGGCCTGATGACTCGGCGATCTACGGCTCCAGGAATTCTCGGGCTGCAGCGCCTCGCTGCCGCTAAGTCCACTCGGACGGGCCACCTATTTGGATAAGCGTCAGCTTCACCTTCCCCACAGCTTCCTCGTCTGGACGAAAGCGATAGCCCACTTTCGTGAATCGCAACGTGCGATTAAACTCCGAGGGGCCTTACCGGACAATGGGAACCATTTCCCCGCCGTAGACTCCCGCATTAGATCTAATGGGGAGCGTCATCCTCGATGGATGAAACAAAATAGACTCGAGTTTAAGCATTAGGACGTGTAAATTGAATTTGAAGTATTTTGTAGAATGCTATCAGCGCTAAAAAGCAACAATCTGCAAAAATATTTGGTCAACAAAACGCATACAAAATTAGTATTCTAATTTTGTGCTCTATAGAACTTAAAATATACAATCATAAGTTCGCTTGAAGTACCTAGTAAGTATGCTTTACTACGGATAATTTTAACATACTTCGAGGTCACTTCAACTTTAGCGGTGGGGTTTGCGCGTTAACCATGTCTCGCAACTAAAGTGTACCTAGTAAAGTTATCTTCAGTGCACTATTAGAAAGTTAAGACGTACTTCAAAAGTACTCTGCAATATTGTAATAAAAGTACTAAATGAATATATTTTCAGTGTATTACTTTTTGCAACGGGGATGAATCAACCGGAATGAGAAAAGGAGACGCGATGAATAAACAAACGACGTACGGATCATAATATAGCTTTGAGGTTCATACTAAAATAGACCTATGCAGAAATCGACAAAATATTATTAGAAAAGGTGGGTCGTAGACATTCAAGTCGTTAATTAAACTTTAGCCAATTAATTGTAATCATCAAGGGGTTTGTGTATAGCAGTATTGTTATGAGATGAGAGCTGCAAACCTGGACTACATCCACGTCGATAGGCCATATAGACACAGCAGCTGTCCAACTCCTAATTAGTAAACCCCTCAAAATTTACAACTCTGTTGTTTAGTGCGACATCTGGAGAAATTTGTCGAATGACTATGCCGCGTATTCTTGAAGTAAATCTGATTAAAAATGCCGGAAACCGTTTGGTAGCTGTACCGCGTGGTAGCTAGTGCGCGCTGTTTCTCCATAATAATAGCTCTTTAATCGTTTGCCACTTAATAATTGTAAAGTTTTTGTCACTAGATAATCGATGAGTATAACGAGCAAGCCCAAGACTTCTTTACTGATTTCTTGTGATATTTGAACACACCGTATTTCTACAGTTGTTTTAGCGTACGTCACTTTGGAGCAAGTGAAGCGAAATTTCGCTGCAGAATCTAGAGGTGCTGGCTTTGGTCCCAGTCCCTCCCCATTTCAATCTAAATGAAGGTAGTACCGGTATGCGGTCGTGTTATATCACTACTCGTCATACACAAGTTGAAGACCCCGCGCTAGGAATCGCACTGCACTGGCTAAATTTGTCATCAACAGTGTGAACCAGTGCCACCATACATATATGCAATCTTTCAAGAACTAAGTAAGCCTAAGTAGCTTCTTTTCATTTTAGTAATATTTCTTTTACATTTATAGTTTTGGTGTCAGTTGCTAATTGTACAGTATCTTCAGAACGAAACACTGAGATTCTTTTTTTTTTAAAGAAACGATGTTTTCGAGCACTGCCTCGGAGGTAATTTGTACTATTATGATATTGAAATGTATTTTTATTTTTGTTGCCTGTAGCCATCGGGTGTCTGGGGCTTCAATTCTAGAACCATCCTTTGTCAGTTAAGCAGACTATAAGCGTGTTTTGTTTTACTATTTTAGTACAGCAACGTGCCAATTTTCTTAATGCCACGCGGGCAGCGACTTTGTCTTAGGAATTATGGGCACACGACTGGTTGGAGCACACACGAGGCCGATAAAGAAGTGTACAAGGTAAACTATTTTACTTTTTTATTCCGTGCAAGCGTTGCCACATGTACGCGAGCGTACGGATTTGAGCGTACCTAATACATGTACGCCAGCTCGTACAGTGCACGCTTCTTACTATACAACTTTCCCTCGTTTCTAGTTTTCACCCAACTGGCAATTCTCGAGGCACTAAGTGACAACCTCGTTTGCTGCAAACTTCGACAGCGTCAGAGTGCTCATTTTAGTTCCGTAAATATATTTTACTTTTGCTTTATTTTAGTTTAACTCTTTCGCCGTCAACATAAGCTATATACAAATATATATCTCGCTCTTCGCATGAACGCCTTTACACGATGTTGCCTTGTAAATAAGACGCGCACATTGAGACCGCGTTCCAGCACCGCTCTCTCAATTTATGCATAAATGCTTCTCCTACTCTCAAAAAACAACAACAACAAAAAGGAAACGCACATTTCAGGTAGAGGCTTATAGCTATGAAGAGTGGTAAAAGATGTCAGAAGCACTCTCTCTTGCATACAACAAAAAATCAACACGCGCAAACATACAAAAATAAGAAGGGAAAGAGGAACAAACATGGAAGGAGGGTGAATGGTGGGGCGTAAATTGGTACGGTAAAGCTATTCGCTCGCGTCTGTGGGGGCGCGTGTTTATGTTACTTGGTTTCCCCGAATAAGAGAAACGGTCCCTATTCCGAGCCTAAATGCGCGTTGGCTGAGCATAAAACTGAGGCGTAATTCGTGGCCGCCAGCGGCGCCTGTTTCCGCGAGAGCTGCTTTTACCCCAGACCGCCTAACGATGCCCCGCAGCTGTTGCTCGCTCTAACGGCCCGACGACGACAGCCTTGGCGCTCGATGCTTGCCTCCGGCGAGAAACAAGTGACAGCGTAGTCATTTCTGCACCCTCTTCCACTTGCTTTCCAAGAAATGCCCGAGAGTAGGCTTCTCTGCGAACCTCGCTGAGCGCCGTTCATCTCGCGATCGGTGGCGATATAAACGCTATCAGCCACGATGACCGCGCTGCGTGTGTGCGTGCGGCGTTAATCATTAAAGTGGTGGTACCGCGAGGCGTCTGCCTTAAATTCGCGAGATGTTTAAGCATATTGAATAATGATGTGCTTCCTGTCCCATTTCTGTCGCACTTCTGTTTGTCTACATCTCTTTCCGGATGCATAATAATAAATCTTCAGTCTTTATGTGTGTTTACCCCTATGTTTCTTTTTTTCTTCTTCTTTAGTCTGTCATTTTTGATGCCGCCACCAAGGGCCATGGGGCACGCTATTTCGAAGATCAAGTTGACTTTTCCCGTCGGCTGATGTTTCTATCATCATTGTGTTAATCTGCAGTCACAAAAAAGTGCACCAAAACCTTTTTTATTTGTATCAGCCATCCGTAATCTCCGACTACAACCACGAAACTAGCACTTCTTTTACGTCAACCTTAATTTCCGGTGGAAGCACGAGTGTGTTTGACATTCGCCATTGCAAACGAAGTACGCTTTGGTGAGTCGAACATCGGCACCCGAAACTCGCCATTAACGATATGCACAAAAACGGATAGGTATAGCAAGCGTCCTGCACTGATGATAAAGGTAATACGCCTGCAAATGAGAAAACAAATTAAGTGGAAGGACAAAATAGCAACTGAAGAAGATTTCTTTAGAGGTTAGCAAGCACAGGACTAAATAAGCGTATGACTGCGACATCTTAGAACCAGGAAAGACATCAGTCCTGGAATTAAAAAAAAAATACTTCCAGCTAGTGTTCGAAAAAAAAAAGTTTAGTGATAACCAGGAAAACCATTTCTCAATCGTTTTCCTTTAAAAGTTTAATGTTTAGCCTGCCAGATACCGTGGAGGTTCCCAGCAACCCGAATAAATAGCCACACCCAATGTAGACATTTTTGGGCTTGGGTTACGAAGCTGCGACAATTCCAGGTGATGAAAGCAGAAAAGTGTTGAAGTAGGTACCGGTGTTTATTTGTGAACGTATATAAAAAAATCGCAACAATTCGCCATGATATTTAACCATCGCATATATCTGTGGCCACCAAAAAATTATTTCTACTTAACTTCGTGGGAAGAAACGTCTGTCAAAGATGTCGACTGAAAAAAAAAAAAACACTACCTCAAAATCGAATTTTTTTTTTAAGGTAACGTTTTTAACAAGTATATTTATCAACCTTATGAACTCCTGGCGGTTGTGTCAGGGAGTTTCATTCCTGGAGGTAGAGTTAAATTTATTCCTGAGGAAAGTATTTTCGACATGCTCAAGGTTCCACTTTCGATGGCATCTAAAGTGGAACCTTTTGAAATTTTAGACAAGTTTGACTCAAGTGCAATTTTTGATATCGTCTCAGTTCAGAAAAAAAGACTATAATTTAAAAACTAAATGATATCTGTAGAGCCAGTTTTTTTTTTACAACCTTTACTAAAATTGTGCAATAATTGCGGCTGTGAACTTGTTTTTTGCATTTAAGTTACATTTGTTATAAAATGTTACAATTCCCTGAACCATGTACGCAGAAAAAGAAAGAAAATTGGCGTTTCTTTAAGAAAGAGTTGTTATTTATGTAATTTCTTTTTTTCCTGTCGCAAGACAGAGATGTCGTAATGTATGTGTCACAAAAAATAAAACAACTGGCCATTATTTTTACAACTTTTTAAATTATACTTCTCCTCGGTGGGTGTTTTTTGTTTATTGTATTTTTACATAACTCTTCAAAGAACTTTTAAACTTAAAGGTTTTCAAGGCATTCGTTTTCGCATCTCTCAATATGCCCTGCAATCTTCATACAAATGGGTCTTAGAGTTATATAGTTTACTTTTGAATTAGTGTCCCTCTTTGGAAGGAATCTCCCTTTTAAATGATTTGTCACACATTTAGGAGCCCGTTTACCTCGCTCAATTTTCTCTACACATTTCGAGTACTTCCAAATACTGACTCGCCATTATGCACGCAACCAAAAGAAGACATCTCCTTTTTCTATATCTGACATGGAAATAGACCCATCGCGTCTCGGTGACTCACGTAACTCGGAAGAGCGTCGAGAGAAAGAGAAATGGCGAATGTGAATCTGGAGCAAAGGTGAATAACTTTGCATACTGAATCCTGATCAGGCGGGCTCCGTCTGTTCCGGTAAGCCGTATTATCGTCCCTGCGAAAGGGGGCTCTCCCACCGAGCCGTACTTTGGTTGCGCCGACATGGCTTTCCACTTTGATATCACGGCGACAAATTCGGCGGACACTTCCGCCGCAAAGTGTCAGCGGGAAGGTGCCAGCAAGCTCCATTGTCGAGAAATACAAAAGAGGCATAAAATGTATAAAGTTGAATATTGTTTTAAAAGTAGCCCGACATCGAGTGAAATAAACATAATAAATATATTAGCAAAAAAAAAAGCTCTTGTTTTTTATAACGCGAAGGGAAATGTTAGGTTCACCTTAGGATGGACCGTAGTGGACCGTACAAGACATTTCAACCAATCCAGCGCCGTGAACGTGTCACGTGAATACGCGCGCGGCCCGTCGTCGCTGCGCCCTATCTGCAGGTCACGTGGCACTCACGCAGCATTTGATTGGCTCCGATGGCTCGTAGCGTTCGCTGCGGTGCATCGTAAGGTGAAATGGAATACAGCAGCATGCGTTGTTCTCCGCATGCAGGCAAACGTCGCCTAGGAATTGGTAGCGGAATGCATGCGCCTTTCCACCACGCGCATCCCTTGTCGGAGGAAATAGGATTGGTTACGTTGCCATCCGAAATCCGTTGTGCTTGAATTTGGAATCGAATAATGCTTCGTAACACCTAGTTTTTTTAGAGTGCAAGAAGAGATTGCGAATGGTGCTATTTCGCTCGTTGACTAAAGACTGCATAAATAACGCGGCACTATTAGGTTAGAGGTTTAGTGCACTTTACACATTTACAGCAGTGTGCATATTTACTCAATGACTGGTTAGTTACGATATGACACGGCTATAGCTTGTTCCGTCCTTAAAGACAACCAAAAGGCTCCTCCCATAAAAAAAGATTAATTAGCAGCGCCTTTGTCTGCGAAGTTTGGATGCATTATTGGAGAAGCAATCGTTTATTAATCCGAAAACATTCACTATCCCATGGACCGGAGCCTTCGACGTCGGTAACCCCAAAACAACGTGAAAGAAATGCCCATTCTGCCATCGGCTGAAGAAAATGTCTCCTAGATAGCTATTGGCGGCCGCTTCACGAGAGCGCGCGCTCGGCCGCCGCTCTCGTCGCAGGCGTTGCTGGAGAGGGACGGGGGTTGCTGCGGCCGCCTCACAAGAGCGCGCGCTCGGCCCCCGGCCGCAACTTCGGCAGTAGCGAAAGGTGGCCGTTCACGCCAGTACACCGCAGAGGATCTTAGGGGAGCGTTAAAAGAATACTCATGCTTTCGCATTTTCTTAAATTTTTCTTTAAAAAAAATTTCAAAAGTTGTTTTGGATGTTCGTTAATTGTAATCACACTCCCGTAAAGCACGAACCATTCACTACGGAAAGCACCGGCATGTGGTAAGTGTAGATAGGGGACGAGCGGCTATACACCTAATCTGGCGCACGTAAAAAGCCCTCCAACTGGCAAAGAGATAGAGCTTTGGGCAAGGAACCGAGAGGCTATGGGTTTGATGCCTGGAGGAGGAAGGGTGTATATTGGCTTAATTCGGAGTAAAGGCCCGACCACACTAGCGTCTCGGAGGCTTGCTGACCGCCGCGTGCTGCCGAGCGAAAGCAGTTTTCGCCCTCAGTGGCGCGCCAGCCGGCGCCGGCAAGGCAACACTCTAAAAAAGTCCTTGCGTCTACTCTCCCACACAACACTCGGAGAGCCGATCACAGCAACTTACGGAGGTAGCTCAGCGAATGACGATGCCGAAACATATGTTTAGACAAAAAAGAAAGAACAGTGGAAGCTGACTTTTCTCCTGTGTCATTGGCGTGCGAAAGTGACGGTGTCCGATGAAATACAGTTTCATGATCGCTCTCGAGGTCTTTCTCCCGTGCTCCCGTAACCCAGGAAGGAGGAAAGCTCTTGGTAGCCCTTTTCCAATTCTCTCTCGTCCTCGTTTAGTGATACATTTCTGTAGCCCCGATCGCCGCGTGCTGACATCAAAGCCTAGGAGATAGGAGCGTCTCTCGACAGATGGCTTGCACTGAAGTCACACCAGTAGCCATTTCGGTCGCCTTGCGGTTGAGCGTGCACTTTATGAAGCCTACATTTCCCGCCATCAAATTTGTTTTTCTCTGCAGGAACAAGGAAGAATAACTACCATCATGATGCCCGGTTGTAATGTGGAAGTCATGTATGATAAGCGTATATTTGTGTACACATTGTTCCTATCTTCTGCGCGTTTCTTCCATAGTCCTGTCCACAGTGTTGTAAATAAAATTTTATAACCAGCCATTCGCAAACCTACAATCACCGGCGTTTATTAATATTGCCTCGTCGACCATCGGCCTAATTAGCTGCTGCATACAGTATGATTAAAGGGGCCATGAAAGGAGTACTATACTTTCGCTAAAAACTACTAAGAATTATTCCATAACGTTAATAACCAAATACACTTGCCTTAATTTTTCATTCTAAGCAATGGCAGTCGGCAAATAAATTCGAGAAATATGAGCCTCGTTCATCCCCTCAACTCAGGGCCAGAACAAGCGGCCACGTGGCCTGGTGCCTATCGTATGCCGCCAACGTTAATCATAGCCACGCGCTGGGGTCGGCAAACTAGAAAACGCATGCTAACCTCCAGGCATTTTTAGAGTCATTCGCATCACCACAGTGGTTGGACACGAGCCACTATCCGAGTGTCCGTCGAGGTATTGATTGTTACGAACCAAAGTCGAGTGCTCACTCAGTTCTCGTGTCCAATCCATGAGTCGCGCTCGACTGAAGTCAGGCCGGAGGTTTCTATCCCACAATTACTTCAGCAAGCTTTGCGAAGGCAAGACTGAAAGAAATAGTCTCCTTTTTATCCTCGCAATTTCACCGCGAGCAAGAAGCTTTTGAATCAGTGGCGGTCTGTGCGAGTATATACTTGGGCCAGACTAGGGCCAGTACTCCTCTGTAAAGCCATAAACATTCCAACCCGATATTGTTATACCGTTTGGTGGTGCAGGTAGAGAGACCCATTATTTTTATTTATTTTTCTCTCACTTACAAATAGTCCCTTTATACCCTGAGAGAAGGAACGAGCTTAAAGGTGTGCGGAAACGAAATGATGTGACCACGAGCTGTCTAACTCTCGCTTGAAAGTCGGCCAGCGAGAAGCGCAATGCGTATTGCGATGGTGACGTCGAATTCCTGCACGGCCAAGGGTACTGTAGTTTCGGAACGATTGACGCTTGGTGGCGTTAACACGTGACAATCTCGCCTAGTAGCAATATCCGAAGACTGTACATCATATGGCCTATACATAGCTTGCCCGTAATATCATTAGCGGCCATGCGGGGGTTTTATGTGCCACGAGTGTTCGGTTCACCGTGTTAGTTTCAGACCACAGGAGTAGTAACTCGAGGGAAACAGTGAGTAGAAATAATCGTCAGTACGCAGCAATGGCGACACCTGCAACCTATGTATATAAGAAATTCACTCAGTGCCATATTTAAGCGCGTTATTCACAGCGTATCCGAGGGGGGAAAGCGGGGGGGGGGGGGGGGAGTAGTGTTTGGTCTGGCAGTGGTTCCCGTCTCCTCAAATCAAGCTCCTACTTATCGTCTGCGAAAAACTGTGACCTTGATGGTGTGTAATGCACGTTGTGAAAGAACTGTGAAAGCTTTCATATATTATATACAATGCAGCAAACTCATTAGCGTTCTCTGCCCAGTCACATTCATGAATAAGTATCTCCACGAGCGAGCCATACTGGCGCGAACATGCACTGCTTCTTAGATTCTCGATCATGACGTGACGTCATTCTAATGGCACTTGACGGACCGCCACCAGTCGCAATTTTGAAATCTTTGAATTCGTTTTAAAAATAATTTTCTTGACTTTTTAGTTCGCAGCCAAAAACACTAGTCTACACCAGCGTTTTTGGGCTGCCGGCATAACAGACCCATCTAAACAAAGAAGAAAGCGCAAACATTTCGTTCCCATATCCCTTTGATGGCAGATTAGAAGGAACGGAAAAAGTGGACAAGCAGACGGCGTCTCAAGACGACGTCTAGAGACGCCGTCTGCCAACTTTCTTTCGTCCCTTCTTCTTTGTATTCAGTTTACCTTCCCAGTGTTAATGTTTAAACATCAGGATTATTATGCACGAGCTCGCCTTCCCTTTGACCATTTTTTCGCCACTACATCCACCTATAAACAAAACGTAACGAAAACGTATTCCTAAGAATGCCGTTTAAATTGGAGCCGGCGGCATCGTCTTTTTGTGGCAGCCCTTGGAACGCCACGAGGGAGATGCTGCGCTCAGCACCATCAAAGGCGCTCCTTTGTGTGTCGCGATCCGCTCCTCCGCCAGCGTCGCCAGTCGTTGAAGGCCTCGGCGGTCGTTTCTGCGTAGGCCCATTAAGAAGACGCACGTCAAGGACTGCTGGCCAAGCACGCCGGGGATCTTGTATCGCTCGCTGTCGTCGACGCCTGACGCTATGCCCAGTTCACCTCTAAGCTAACAGTACGGTGGAAGCTACGCACGCGCCGACCCAATCAACCACGTCCTTTTCATCGCCTGACCCCGAACTCTGCGCGCGCAGCGCGGGAGGGAACGTGATCACGTGGCGGAGGATAGGTGTGTGACTTGCTCAAGGAGCACGATAGTTTCCACCACACTGTCAGCATAGGGGAGGACGGGGTATAGAAAGGATAGCCCGCAACACGTGCCGGGGGTTCCGACATCAAGGGACATGGTCGGAGGAACATTCGCGAGGAATGGAAGGGGGGGGGGGAAGGGGAGGGGTGTAACTGCATTTTGGACGTAATTGTGTGACGTTATAACGACCACTACACTGGTATATAGTAGCCGTCTGTTTGCGACACGTGGTTCTTGCCCCCGTGATATATGAAGCGGCCTACGTACTGGACACGTTTCTTTTTTCCTATTTTTTTTTGCGGTGCTGTGTTTTTTTATTTACATGTGTCCTTCGGATATGTGTGTTTACGAGGACTATTTAGTGTAATTGCCGTATAGTGAATGTAATTAACAAAGAAGCGTAAATAACGCAAATGAAGAATAATCGCGACGGCTTTGAATTTAGCATAATTTACACATCAAATTCGAACATTAAGCGGCATTCGTATTTTGCGTTCAATGTAATTCTCTGCAACATACTTGAATCTTCTTTTTTTTTTGTATATGGCGTTGAATTGGTGTTGCTGGAAATAAAATCGTTCTTCATTTAATGTAGAGACAAACATTTAATGACATGTTGCGGTGCGTAGTGTATGCATTGTTCCCTACCTCTGAAGTCGGTAAACAAAATTACGATTGTTATATTGTTTCATCTAAAGGATCGACTGAGGCCTCCGACGGTAGTGTGCCGGATATTTCATAAGGTATATAGTATGTATACGAAATGGTTGGGGCCTTTTTAAGGTTGTTAAACCCGCCAGTCATAATTTATTTTATCTTTTTTTCTATTTTTTTCTCCTTCTTTGCTGTAAATGCAGGCTCGCGAATAACATTTTCGGCGCGCCAATGTGAGTTTCCTTCAAACTCTAAAGCACTCCTCATAATTCGCACTCTAAAAGGATTGAAGACATTGTGAAGTTCCTTTGGTAAATCCCATAACTCCTCATGAAAAAAAAATAGAAACCTTGGAAGTAATAAGGACACCTTTTTTTTTACTGCAGGTTATGTGCAATCTCTTGCTAGCGTGCTATCTTAGTTTTTGTTTTTAAGTTATAGCACCTTTTCTAGACGGAAAATGCCAGCGCTGATTAAGGGTCAGTCCTTAGCAGGTTTGCCTCAAACTTAGTAAACTGAAATATTTTGCTCTGGGAAAATTACGGACAAGAATACACTTGTGAGGATTTCAGTGAAAACAACGTGGTGTAACTATAGCCCAAATAAATGTTAATTCTGGGATATATGTAAATGGAGATTCAAACGGGTCATAGAGATTTCCTTGGACAGCTAACTAGCACTAAAAAAATTGACTTTAAAAACAAAATAGTGGATATAATCTCAAAAACGGCCTGATCAAAACAAATATAGGATATTGATAGAAGTGGGCGAATTATGAGAGCGAAACAAAAAGACCTTAAAAAATCAGAGAATTATGTCGATCATAGTGTATTTGTTACATGCCTAATGGGCACAGCACAAATAGGGATTTTTATCAAGATGTTCAGCAGTATATAAATGTATTCTATAGTGTACCAAATTTCATGTTCAATAATGTGATCTATGACCTGTGCGTTAAGAACGAAACATACCTAAATAGTAGGGCTAGGCGCGGATTAAAACATTTTTACCCGATTAATTTCCACGTTTATTCTAGCAATTGATTTCGGCCACTTCCATGCGTAATATTGTAATTTGTTTTAAAACCAAAACTACCCTTTTTGTTTTTGCTAAATATGTGATAAACGGCGCAATGTACGATTTTAATTAGGAATAAACCTCGACGTTTTGCTGAGAACAGTCCAAAGACACTCAGACTCGCACTTCACCCGCAGAGGTAAAGAAGTTCACTGATATTTTCTGCCAAGAGCGACCTCCTTTGATCCTTTACAGTAATCTCTGCAGCGCTAAACGGACACTAGCATGACGTTGAAGTAGCCGGGACATGTATAAATTTCTGCACTTGTTTGGAGTTACAAATGTCGCCCAAACAGTTCACTTTACGGAAAATTTTCACCTAAAGTTTGCCATTCACACAGCTGTGCTCGTCCACACCTGCGTGGTAAAAGCGTTTGATTTTTACATAATTTTGATTAATCAAAAACTAACCGATTGTCTGGTTAAAATAATAATCTTGATCAGAGCATTAAGGGATTAATTGGTAAGTTAATCGATAAACTGCCCAGCCCTACTAGATTGCGTAAAGATTTTGTCTACTGACTTCAGATTAAAGACGTCTTTTGTCGGACCTAGCTGGGTCATAACACTAACAGGAAGTGACAACTTTCAACTCAGACGCTCACTGTGTCTTTGCGATCCAGATAGGGGTTCAACTGGGAGGGTTGTTTAACTTGGGACATGAGCCAAGTCATGATCACGTCATTTTGAGGAAGATCCTGATTTACCGGAGGCTTCAAACTTTAAAGGTTCATTGTAACCAGAAGTTTCTGACAAATTTATGCATATCATTAAAAAGCAGCTTAGGAGCATCAAGCCCACCTAAACTTTACAAACCACAACAACAAAAACAAAACACACTGGCAGCAATCATGACCCAATAAACATAGCTACAATGACACAAAAAAATACCAATACTAACTTTACCATGGACTCTCGTGCTAGTTCATAGACAGACGTGCTTTGCAGGGTAATGTATTATCGGCGTGCTTTGCAGGATTAATGAACATCCCTATGCAATGTACCTCTTATGACTTTCGGCGTGAGATTCTATCGAGACATCCCAAAGGTTAATATTTTATTTGTTTTAGAGCGCACCTCTTAGGCGCCCGTTTCCGGGTTGAGCGGCGTCAGCGTCGGCGTCGGCGTCTGCGTAACCGCACGCCTTGCATTATGGGACGTTTCCCCGCTAAAGTTAGCGGGAAAATTGACGTCACGTGACCTCACAACCAATTCAGTTTCCCCACTAAATTTAGCGGGGAAAATGACGTCACGACTTCGTGATACGTCACCCATGAGCAAATTCAGCTGCAAAAAGAGAGGAGGAGGAAATAAGGAAGAGGAGGAGAAGGGGCATACCCTACGCTTCGTATCCTCCCCTTCTCCTTCTCAAGAGCTGCGCTCTAGTTTCGCTTTACAAAGATTTGTAAACGTTTTTCATTTTTTTTTAAAATAGAGTTTTACCTAACCATGCTCCATCACTTCACCCCTCCTCCCCCACGCCCCTCTTAAAACATACCCGAAGAGCATCAACCCCCTTCATTTAACTTGCATTGAGCGTTACACCTTCCTGATGAAACCTGCATACAGAAATGACGGAAACGTTTTTCTGTACTATGATCGCAATAAAAGGGTCATTCAAGTTTCCTTCAATATGACTTGTAACTACTACCAGCGCTATACTAGACATTAATCAGATATGAGTTTGTTTCGTTATTTAAACTGGTACTTGGTATACAAAATTAAAGGAGCGAAGCCTATTTTTAATGGAACAGATTTTATTGTTATGATGTAAAGAATACACCACTCCTGGCAATAAGGTAAAATAGTGGATTTCGTTTCGTATGAACATGCTGCTCTGATCAGTGATTTTATTCCGAGGCGGTTAAGAGGCATTTATTGAATGATACGTATGAGTAGGCTGCATTTATGCCATTGAAGTGATCCTCAGCTTCTGTTGCTATTTTGAAAGATGAATGCAGCATGTAAATTCGATACAAAGACGTCTCGCGAAACATGCTCTCACTTTGATTTTGAAGTTTCAAAACTGTCGAATGAACCGTTTATTGCTAATTCTTTCCCCATTTCCAGTACTGAAGTTGTTAAGCGAAAACCGATACAAATGTCTTGAACATAAATATTATGCACCAGGTACGTGTACTTCTATAGCAAATCGTAGCTCAATAAATTGAGAAACCACACAACATAAAGTAATGATTATCAGGATATCTGGCGGAATTAAACCGATAGCCGCTGAAAGTGGATAAAATATTCAATGCGTTGTTTATTATCTCGCTATTTTATAATGATTTTAGCATTCTATTTCGTCTATGCCGTAATCTCATAGGCTGCGAAGCCATAACAAGAGGCTTAATGAGATTTGAAGAAACGATTCAAGTTCCTTCCTTTAATGTATGTGTGCATGAAAAGCAGCACTATCGGCAACATCATCAACAGAAACGCCAACGATGCCCTTCAGGATGAGCTGGGACAAGAAAGCAGATGGTATTACTTTATCGTATCGGCTATCATAAAAACCTTTCCAAATGCAAAAGCCAGTGAAATAAAGTTACAGACCCGTAAAACATCAAGAGAAAAACGAGAACAAAAGAATAAAAACGTATTGACACATAAGTGCGAAACGTGCGCCGTGTGTTGCGTTTCATGTCTTCATCACAGACGCGCCCAGAGCTGTTATTGCAACCGCCCTTGCTCAACCGTGCTCTCTTTAGGGATCCCTTCCCAGTGGTTCCATTCAAGGGACATCATTTGCCGTAGCGGAATCCAGGCTGTCAAGCGCCGACTTTACGAGCTCGGTGACGTAACCCGGCCGCCAAGCGAGCTCGCCGTGAGCTACTTGGGAGTCAGAACACAGCGCTCGAGTAACGTCCCCTGGAACTGGCTTATTTTTACGAGGCGAGAAGGAACATGGCGCGTGAGAGATGAGCGATTCTAGCTGCAGTCTGAAGCTCTATAAGCGCCAGCTTCACGGGCAGCTAGCTGTAAACACGAGTAGTGACTCGCATACGACGTCTAAGGTTAGCAATCCTTCACGCACCGCTGTCAGATCACTTAGTGGCTCGATTATGGAGCATCGATTGACTTGGTGATGGCGTTCTTATCAGGAATTGCACCAACCCACCACCTGTGGTCACAGACCGCTTAAGGAACGCAAGGCGAGGCGAGTCACGATCATCTTATAATCCCTTCATGGCCAGTGATGTGGCGCCATTATCCGACAAAGAACGAGTCGCGGAGTAAGAAACTGGAAGGTATAATAAGCCACCCTCTGCATGTCTTAAGCTGTGGGTGACTGTGAAGAAACAGAGCACGTGCCGAATAATCGCCTTGTGGGAGGTTACGTTGCATATTGTACAGAAAGTCTGCCCCAGAAAAGTTGTTTTTTTTTTGTATAAAAAGCTTGCAAGCATGACGTTCACGAAAAAAAAACAAGATATATAAAATAAATAAAGTTCATTAGAAAAAACAACAGGGGAAGCATTGGTGAATTAAAAAGGTAACGTTTGCAAGTACGGCCTTTGGGTGACGTGGGTACACCTCAGCATTCCTGAGGTGTACCCAGGGTTTCCAGACTGGCGCCCAAACCAAGTGTTTTCCATTCACGGCGGCCACATTAGCTCCCGAGGCTCGGTTGCTTGCAAATGTCTATAGCCTCTACCGAATTTGATGACGCGCAAATATTGGTAAAACATAAAATAAGGACACGGTGACTTTTTAATATGACTCTTCTTAAGATAACGTGGCTATCCAAAATCATCGCCATGTACAGAACTAGCGGATACGAAACTAACGACTACGGAAGTAGGGGACATCTGGTAGTGATATCAAGAGTCGTCCTCACTGTCCAAGCGTGCTCCATATTAATGGGTATAACTAACGTATATTTATTGGCCCTCTTTGTGTTTAAGATTTTCGCAGTTTTATCTCCTTACTGCGTGAATATTTTAATACTCTTTCAATTACCGCAACGCGACAAAAAACAAATATATTTTAATTTATTTAACGTAAAAAAGGGTAAGAGAACTATTTTTTTTTTGCATCGTCAAATTAGAATTGCTTGTCCGCTCATACATTGTCCGGCTTATAGACCTTCCAAATACCGCCTTCTGGGCGCTGCCATCTTTGTCTCTCTGGGCTGTGGAAGGCGTTCTGAGCGTGCGCGGCAGCTGTCTTCCCACGAAATATGAGACGCCACGCATGCGTAACAGTCCAGTGACTCAGCATTTTTTGACTGGAAGATAAGAGCTGGAACGGTCTATACCGGGTCAGCATTCGGCTCGAACTGAAGGCCAATCGTCGGCGGGCACACGGGTGTGATACAGTTCTTAATCAGCAAAGGGACCCCTGTTTAGTGTGATTCTGTTCCGTGGGGGTGGTAGAGAATTTAGTAAAACATACTCTGCGGGTGTGTTTTCACGTGCTTAACTGTTACAAAAGGTCGGTGAAATGTAGACAAAGTACTCAAGATTTTAGAAGCCTGGGCACGTTTTCAAAATACATTTACATAAGCAACTCGAATCTATAAAATTTCAAAGCAAAACATGACATGACATGACAAATGCTTTATATATTTGAGTTGTGTGGCAATATTGTCACAATTTCAAACGAAGAGAAAAATACAGAACCGTGTTAGTATATTTCTGCTGCATTCATTTTTGTTTTTTCTCCATATATGTACCAATCTTCAGGCGTCTTGGACTGACCCCGGCTCCCCCCCCCCCCCCCCCACACACACACACACACACACAAATAAAAAGTCAGCACGTTTTTTTCAGGCATGTTTCGGCAATTGAAACACACTAGAAGTATTACGCATTCTTCAAAGCGACAGAGGGGTGACTGCTCCAAAGTAGAGGGATACCGCTGCCTTTATGAACGGGCTGTGTTGAAAGTTCGATACTTGCGTTTTCCCATCCAGGATCTAGATCATCCGCACTTCGGATCTGCGGAATATTCCCCAGCATCAGATTGTATAGTGGGTCACTGATACATTTCGCTAGAACCGTTTCGGTATAAAATGGCATCTGAGTCGAAATCTTCGTGTCTGGTAGGTTCTTGACTGTCCGGTCCAATAGAAAAACAGCACTCGATCTTCCGGTGAAATTCTCCGGAGGGACCACGCCCTTCCTGACCATCACTGTATTACACCCAGTGTCCCTGAGCCCTTTTACTTCGCTTGTTCCCTAGGCGTCCTTCAACCACGGGCATATTCTCTCGCCAGGAACTTTGGAGCTCTCCCACCAGTTGCATTCACCACCGGAATCTTGTCTCCGTTCCTCAGTGTGACGAAGGATTCCTCTGGCTCGTCCGCGGTAGCTGGAGACCTTGTCCACAGGCATGAAACCTGTTGCCTTCCGTCCGGTCCCGCCTTCCACTAATTAGCCCTGTGACCCATGCGTCCACAGTTCAAACACGCTGGTTGATTAGCCCATTTAGCTTTGCTCCGGCAATTTTCTGCTTTGTGACCCGCTTTCCAACAGAGGAAACAGCGGCTGCTTCTTCTGGAGTCGCACTTTTTATCGTTAGCTGAATCATCAGCGTTCAACCTGTTTTGCGTTTCCTCCGCTTTACTTTTACCCCTATGAGTTCGAAAGCATCTGCGCCTCTAAAAAGAGGTCAGCCTTGGCTGCCACCTCGAGCAATGTTTGGCGGCCTCTCTCTTTTAGAAATACAGCCAGCTTACTGGAGCAGGTCACGTAGAAACTGTTCCACTAGGACAGTGTCTTTTAGAGCCTCGAATGACTTTTTCTACTACCGCGACCTCAACCGATCGTTCCAAGTACCCCGCTAATCTGGTGGCAAACTGCCTTCTAGTTTCGCCATCTTCTGCCTTGGCCTCCCGGAATCTCTCACAGTAACCCTCCTTGTGTATACCTAAATCTCTGGAGCAGAGCCAGCTTTACTTTAGGATAGTCCAACGCGTCCGTGTGCGTCGTGCGACCAATCAGCGTGAGCGCTTTTCCTGTCAGACACAGGCCTAACGTCGTCGCCCATTCGGAATGAGGCCACCCAAACCTGTCGCCGTGCGCTCAAAACGCTGCAGGTTGCATCGAGCTCGTCCCTCCGCTCGTTGAACTGCGGGATCAACTTGAGAGCACTCCCTCAGAAAGCTTGGAGTGGGGCGTGTCCGAGTCCCCCATCAGCCCCTTCCTCGTGACCCCCTCCCGCAGCGATTCTCAACTGCACTATCTCCCTTTCTTTCACTAGGGTAGCTTGCTTTGCTAGTACCCCCTCACGGAGGGTACCTTGCTTAGCTAGATCCCCCTCGCAGTTTTCCCTTGCCAACTCACGCTCGTGAGCTCTCTCCTCTCTTAATCGCGCTCTTTCGTCGTTCACCCATTTTCTCAACTCTGGCCCAGCATAGCCCAGTTCCTTTCCGACAGCCGTTAATCATCTCGACCGCCATCGTTTTGCACGGCTTTCTAATCCCAACCGCTTCTCTATGCCTCCCGGAAGAACGAGACATCAAAATGGGCCATCATCCTAGCAGGCTCGCCAATCGTCACGTTCCTCCAAGGAGACGAGGGCGTATTGGAGACTGAAGTGACGCACGAAAGTAGAAGGAAGAAATCAATTTAATCAGCCACACCAAAGAAATATGAGCGTAAAGGAAATCGAATATAAAGAAACAAATGTTGGAGTTAAATAAGAGAGGTCTCTAGAAGCACGATCAGCTTGGTGTCCTCTCAAGGTCTAATCGGGGCCTGAAGTTCACTCACAGTTCCTGAGTAATGATGGATTCGAAGCCGACCCTTTTTCGCTTGTGTCGGAGCCACGGTTTCCAGGGTGAAATCCTTGAGCCCGGCAAGCTTGCGATGGACGAATGGCAACCGGCCGGCCGTCAGGCTTGATGGTGTTGCCTTTCCTGGGGCGAGGCCAGGGTTTCTGAGGTGTGCGGCTAGGGATGGTGGTCAGAGATCGGATGTCGCTCCGGTTCGACGGTGTTGCCCTTCCTGGGACGGGGCCAGGATCTCTCAGGAGCGTAGCCTGAGCTGGCGGGAGCGCTGTCGGATGTCACTCCGGCTCGACGGTGTTGCCTTTCCTGGGACGAGGCCAGGGTTTTTCAGGAGCGTAGCCTGGGCTGCCGGGAGCGCTGTCCGCCACAGTCGTTCGCCTTCCCGCTCGAGACACACACACCTCGTGCCCTCCTCTTGTCTTCAGCTCGCCCTTCTCCTTTTCTTCTTCTTCACCCCGTTGTCATTCCAAGAACGTGACACAGGGTTTTGCATTTCACAACAATAAAATCAACTATTATTTGTGTGCAGAGCCTAGTTTTTGCACGGTAAGCCTTGTCCCGGTGCTTTAAGGAATTAATACTAAAAAAGTGAGATTTTGTGCGGGACCTGGGAGAGAATGTGCAAGATATTGTCCGCTGAGCTTTCTTCCTGAAATGGTGCAGCGGTCCCAAAATTTCGCTAGTGTTCTTCACTGCTGAGTACTTTACGACTTTTTGTAATCGAGTAGTTAGCTCCAAAAGTAAGTAACTTTTAGTATGTGGTAGTACCATACAAGTATGGGTAATGTACGATACCTCGAGGCAACTTACTTGAAGTAGAGGCGCTCGAAGGCTTTTAGTATAACAGGCTATTGATTACATACGTTCGTCAAAGGCGTAGTGAATTAAGCATAAACATGTTAAATTGTAATTGACGTAGGTATATCGCCAACAACTTAAGAAACATAAGGTGCTTGAGACTCGCCCCGCCTTGTGTTTCTTATGTTGTCAGTGACCACAGTGAATCAGTAGCAGTGTTAATAATTTCCAATGTTACGATATTAATATACACAAAACGGCTTTAAAAAAGAAGAAGAAAAAAATTGAATTATTGTGTTAGGTTGCAACTCCCCAAAACGGAAGAACATAAAAATAACAATATTAAATTGCTGCGTATTCAAAAGTAGCGCTTCGCGGCAGAGTTCTGGTTTGGTCAGCTTTTCTAATATATGCATTTGCGCAAGCTATTTCAACATTTTGCATTTTCAAGTCTCTCTGATCGACGGATTTCAACCAACAGTGGACGTTGAACCGTAGGCTCTGGAAGAGGCTTCGAAATTGAGAGCACAAGGCGTAACAGGTTACTCGAACCTGCGAGCTCTTGCTCAACAATTGTGCAGAAATTGACGGCGTTGTTTCAGAATTAAACGATAATATTTATGTTGTTATATTACCCATGGGCATTTGCCTGCCCTGCCTGCTCAATCGTCAAATGAAGTTTAGTGGCTAAACTGTAAAAAGCTATAAAAAAAGGTTTCATCGAGGATATTACGTAACTGTCTCATATATGTGATTTTTCATACTCCAGGTGCTAACTACCAACATTATCAGTCGCTTTCAGTATAAACTGTAAAGCCTGTCGAATCTCCGGCGGACGGTCGTAAGTTTCAAACAATTTTTTTCTTTCTGCAAAAGCCCCGGCTCATGCAAGGGAAGTATAACACAACAGTTTTGGGCGCTCCCATTTAAATTATTAATTCTGCAAGGGGTATTTTGAAACCTAATTATTTTGTTTGTTTGTTTTTGAAAACAAATCTAAAAAAATAAATATTAAAAGGTTTATCGCGATTCAAGCGCTTGCCCGATTCGCTTCAGCTCGCCATACACTGTGCGTGTACGTAAAATTGCATGTCGTAAACAAACAGAGAAAATGGAAGAAACGGAAGTACAAAGAAGCAGAGGGAGATACATGTATAATCACAAAACAAACAATGGTAGGAGAAAAAGAGAGAGAAAGTAAAGCTTAGTTACCATTGCTATAAACATTCATTGATGCGGAGCCTGAAGCTTCCTTTTATAGACACAAAAGGTAGGAAATCAGTAATGAAGCAACATTAAGACTTCGTCCGAGTCGTTCTCTGCTTTATACCCGTTGCCACACGGGCAACTCGAATGCCATTTACAACGAATGACATTCGTGTGATCAACGAATCGGCTCGCAATCTGTCGCGCGTGGAACGCCCCACGCTCGGAGTGTCGCGCGCTGATTAGCACATCGTTCAAATGTCATTCGGTGTAAATGGTATTCGAGTTGCCCGTGTGGCACGGATATAAGTCCTTTAACCTTATCTCCAGTCTCTCGGGTTACTAACTGATTAGACCTTCGGCTTTCTTATCGGCTAATACCGCAATCTTATTGGCTGCGTAGCGATAAGAAGCTGCTCGGGACCCATCACGACCTGTGTTTCTTAAGCTGTCATTGATTATACCGTAAACTCCCGTAAGAACACCCACCCAAAATGGAGAGGTAAATGGTGGAAGACATAGTGTGGGCTATCTTTGGCGATGTGGCGATGTAGCGATAAACACCTGGGTTCCAACTACAAATTACGTGACACGGGAACCGATAACACAAATAAGGGACACGCAAGTTTGTGTTCCAGATACGACGAAAACGCGAGAATTCGCTGCGAACTCCTGCGGACGCAGCAGCAGACTGCGGACGCAGCAGATTTTGGTTTCACGGTGCGAAAACACGCGGAAACCCACTGCGAGCTCGTATGTCATCGCAACCGATAGCGCAGATCGCGGACGCAGCTGATTTGAGTTTCACGGTGTAATAATCGCGCGGGAAGCCGCATCTAGCTCGCGCGACACGGGAACCGATATCGGGAGCGCAAATCGCGGACCAAACCGCTGAAACCCGCTACAAACTCGCATGTCACGGGAACGAATACCGCAAATCACGACACAACAGATTCGCATTTCCCGATGCACTAAACACGCGGTAAGGACTCGCGTGTCACGGGAACCAATATTGCGCGCTCAGACCGCGGCCAAAAACGCGGGAAGTTAACTCGAACTCGCGTGTCACGCGTACCGGTACCGCAGATTGGAATGTTTATGGCATGGATATCTAACCCGAGTAACAAGATGGGCGATCTCTCGGGACAGGCCGTTCATATGGAATTTTGCGTAGGCAACGATCCTGTGTTCTTTCAATTTTTGTTTTGTTTTGTTTGTTTCGTTTGTTCATTGGACGTGGGAATAAGTTCTCTTCGTGCTTTCGTGTCTTTATTCTTGCGAGCCAAGAGACGGGGCGAAACGATGATGCCCTCATTGGGCGGCCAGTGCTCGCGGCTTTCGCCGCCAAGTGCCCTTATCAAGAACGGGCCGCACCGGAGACGAGGCTCCGAAGGGCACCACGCCCTAGCCGCATCCGCGATTGCAGCCGATTCGGGGCACAACAAATGGCTGCTTAGACCCAGGGGGAGCGACTGAATGGAAGCGGCTGGCCCTGAGAAAATCTCTCTCGACGACGAGGCAAATGATGCCTTGATTGGGAGATCAATAACGGCGAGAATCCAGGATAGGTCAATAGCCCTTGACGTGAAAGTAATTCCAGGCTATGATCGCCATATAATCAGACAGTTGATGCTTCGTGGGAAAATCGGAAAAGCACTGTTGCTTTCATCATGTAGGTTTATTCATTCTTTGGGTCTGAAAACGGACCGACTGCTTGTATATAATCACTGAGATCTTAAGAAAAGCACGGCGTGGTTAATTACGTTCCGTCTCCTTGCTTAAGGGCCCGTTTTTTATATTTATATACGAGTACCACAGTCTCATTGACTGCGGAGTGATAACGACATGCACGCGACTCACCACGCCTCGTGTTTTATAGGCTGTAAGAAACAGCCAGTTCTCTGCTGCGAACGACAATTGCTGTTATCTATATGTAAGAGGCTTAGTGATGGTCTAAGCCTTTCACATGCCAACCTATTACCATCTACTGCTTCAGGACTAGAGTGCTCGACCAAGCCTAATCGTTTTGGCTATAATCCGAAAAGCTTACAAGACGACAGCATCACCCGACGAGAAAAGTCAATTAACCGATTACTTGGGGACGAAGGCCGACCGTTACAATTAGCCCCGCTTTGTCGTTTTTATGTAGTCAATGAGTTAAATGAATGACTCAACGCACAAATGAGGTTTGAGTTGCGACACCAATTTAGGGAAACGTCCTAATTTTTCTCCGATAGCGGAGCTAAACTGTGTTGGTGTCAAAGTTATTTTGTCCTATTCCGAAAAATGAAGTGCTTAACTCTCATAATGTTCAAAAAAAAGGGGAAAAAAAGAACAAAACCTGATGCTTATGTGAATTGAATTTGGGAGATATTTACACGTCTCCGGAAGGTCAATGCATCTTATTTGTTGCAAAATTTATTCCGACGTCAGCGAAGGAAGTCTGCGTATTCCATGCAGTGTAGAGATATATTAGCAATCAAATCATGTTGGGCATACTCAGGGCACCTAGGGATACGTCTACGACGGAGAGTGATGTTAGCTCGAAATTATTTCCTATTGCGTATCCTGCACCAAAGCTAGAGGAGGACTTGTGCCGTATATCGCTTCAAGTCCTTGGTCAGATGTGTTTGAAGCTCTGGGGAGATGTTTTGCGTGATATCAATGTTACGCCATCTGATCGCATGGGGGGGGGGGGCGGGCTTTATTATCTCTAAGACTGGGAAGTAGGAAAGGTTGTGTGCAAACCTAGCTATTTGATCGGTTTCAGTGTTGGCAGGAAGTCCGGGGTGTGAGGATAATCATTGGATCAACATTTGTAAACCAATCTCAAGAGACCCTTTATCTGATGCTTGATGTGAATCGCAATATCATCCAGTAACTTCTGAATAACGAGTAGCCACAAGGCCGTTCTTGTAGAGAGCATCTAACGAAAATTATATAGAAATGAAGCACTCCTCGTCCGTTACTACCATGACGTCCAGAGTTTTTTTATTGAATTACTTGACGCAAGCATTGTTTCAATCGACTGCGATAATTGTTTTCATTATCCCAGTGCACTTTACCACCTACACATTGTTCACATTCTTACAGTTTTTCGCACTCAATTTTCATTTTCGTTGTGACCTTCTTACCACCCAAACGTTTTCAATTTACTTGCTCTCAGCGAAAATGAGTGAAGAATGAGTGTTCATTCCAGCAATATTTTCAGAATCTAATATTATGTTGCGAGATACCCGTGTTTTACCCTTGCATCAATGGATATCGAGTCGTAAGGCTCTAACCATTGATGGGCAGTATTGTGATACATCGCGATAGTACCTTAGAGACACTTTCAAGTGTCTGTATTTCTGTGTCGAAAGACATTTGAAAAAAGAATATTTTTGTACCTCACTAGTGAAATACATTCACATTGTATTATTTGTATCGCGAAACTCGGCTAGACTTTGTTCATTTGCGCCCGAACTTAAAGCACGGTGCCACAATATTTAGTTATATGTTTTTCATTTACACGACCTTACTGGCACTTGTGGGACCCAAGTATACTGGCACGCAACTCCATTGACCAAGTAACCTCCTTGGTGCTGTGTAATTTCAAGAATAAAAACAATCGTCTTGTAAAATCTTTTTTTGCAAAACTTGATGACGTAACTCGGAGGCCGCAATGTTGGTATTGTCCCCCAGTGACGATATTTGAATGCGAACCATAAAGCGGACACGAACATTGCGCGAGCACTCAATTTGGGCTTGCGATAATCAGTAGATCGACGAGCATTCGGGTTGTGGCTCGTGCACCAGTCGCTGCAATAAAGACAATAGCCGAACCCTAACAATGCCTGGACATCAGTAACCCGTGTCCTGTGCTTTGCCAACGCTAGCATGTGACTATGTGTGCATAAATGTTTTCCCGAACCGTGGTAGGTGCGCAGAAAGCAGTTTGTGGCGAATGTATCTGTGACTGTATCTGTATTCCGGGGTACATTTTTGCCCCGTTTTTGTAGAAGTATTTTAGGGATATCCTGTCACATAATAAACAAATATACCTCAACATCAGTATTTTGGCATTAAAATACACATATCTCAGTGTTTTGTATTCCGGAATATATATTTTAGTATCTCTGCCCAGTCCTGGCTCGAACAATGTCTTCTGCGAAGTTTGTGCTGTGCAGTGGTTCAAGAAAACACGAAGAAAACTAACTCGGCGTCCAAAAGACATTACGTGCGCCCTCACGCCGTCCCTTAGACCCTTACCCTTATCCGTAAATTGGCTGTGATAACTTTCTCAGCCTCAAAAGTGTTGTATCTTGTTACTATTGAGCAACATTAAGGAAATATTAAAATGCTGCGCACGGACCTAAGGTCATGGTGAACGGAACAGCGCACAACAGACCAACTTGCTCAGCTTACCACACTTCTGCAATTTATTTATTGTGCATCGGGACCTGAGGTCTTCTTTTCTAATTGCCCTCTCATTTAGTTCCACAGAAAAAATATGTAGACCTTGACTTTGACCAGCGACATCCAAAAATACACGTTTGCTTTAAAAAATAATTTTTTACTGGGACGTCGAGGATGTAAAACAACGTGCTTGATGTCAAAGAACTTTTTTTTTCTCGCTGAAAACGGTTTTTGCTTACAAAAAAGCGTCCGCGTGTCTTGATCGTCATATAGTGCATGAAAGGCCAGCCACTGCGCTCACTCTACGCACGAAATCCGGAGAATAATAGGCATGTTGAATACAGTTTCCGCTAGGATATTGAGTATGTTGAACGGGCGCACTCGTGATGAGCGCTTTTTCGATAATTTTGATAGCGTGTCGTTGGTGGAACTCCGACGACATGCTGCCAATATAACGACGAGATATCTTTCATATGTGCGTTGATTAAATCGAGCGTATGAAACAAACAATAAAGAATGCCATCGGTCTGTTCATATTGTTGGAAAGGATTGCATCCACTTAACAAAAAAGAGAAAGAAACGAAACAAGAACGCAAATAATTGATGAACATTTAGAAGGCCGCTGCCTTTTTGCAAGTTGAATTAGTTAGTTCAGCCTGTAGTATTGATTCCTTAAGGTACACTTGTAACGTGACCTATAATACAGCACATAAAGAAGTTAATAAGAAACATTTAGTGAAAAACCCGAGACTGATGTATTGACAGACGACGACAATGTTTAGCTCGTTAGTGTGCTGATAATGACGGTTATCGCCCATCTTATGTCCGCCGAGTCAGATTACCGCTCGGTTAAGACAATACTTATATAGCGGTTCCTTCAGTTTGTTTGGATGTGTATTTCTTAAATAATAAACATCCAATCCGTACGTTTTATGATATTCTAACATACTTAAAAGGCACATCAGAAGATTATCAGGAGCTTATGAAAAACATGTATAATAAAAGCGATCAGGAAGTGCCTTGTTATTGTTATGTAAATCCTGATTGATACATTTGTATACCTTTTCAGATAAGCAATATTGAACGGTGTTTACACAAAAATGTCTAGGTGCTTCTTAATGAGTTTCCTTTAACGTGATTCTCAAACAAATTTTAGTAGTGAGCGCGCCCTGTGTCGTTCAACTCGTTTGTCAACGTGTTTTATTTTTCTTAAAATAATTTCCAAACTCCAGGATAAAACAACTGACCTAAGTAATCAATTTGTGCAATAGTAGAAAGCTGCAGCTTTTACAACTCTTATTTGAGGCTCCACCTCTTTCCCAGCAGCTAATTGATAAATATACTTCACATGACATAAAATAAACTTAAAGTCTTCGATGAATCCTAGTGCGTTCACATTGTACAAATTGAGGGATCGCATTATTAGGTAATCATAATTCTATCCCCAGGTCCAGAGTCCCACTCAGTGTTGGACGTCTCAATGAAGAAGGAAATACATATATTGCAAGCATCCCAAACCTGCCAATGCCAAAACACATGCTGGAAAGGCACAAGAAGGGAAGAGAGCCGCAGGAACCAGGCCTCGTAGTCCCCAACTGCTGCGAACCCTTCCAATTCACCATATGTCGCATCGTTACCAAAGCTTTGTTGCTAATATTTCTACTAATTCATCATTTAAAATCCTTCGACTGGAATAAAGAACCATGGGTCAAGAGATGAGCAAAACAGAGTCGTTTTTACCATCTTCGATGATCTTAAAACGCACGGGCATTAAATGAGGCGCATCTGTTAGGTTTAGACAGACATTGCTTCCTTGCCCAGCTTCTTTGAGGATAAAGTTGAACTAGGCTGCCATTATTTCTTCTCTTCCTTTTTTTACCTTAGTATGAACGCTCCTTATGGGTATGATCCGTCGGTTCTATTTCAAACTATAAAACCATTTTTTTCGGTCGATACGGGATTACGGACAGACCTCTCAAAGGAAATGAGAAACGGATGGATCTTTCGTGATTGCTTTTTAAAGATACGCAAAAAAAAACGAAAAACATAACGAGAAAGGAAGTAATATGCCCACTAAAACAAAGCTTATGAACATCGTTCCAAAAACGATCGGCATGAAATGGAGGCTTTTCGAGCGTCCTCATAACTCATGAAGAGTTTACAGCAACTAAGACAAAAAAAAAAGTTCGGCAAGATATCGCAGCCTTCATGTGGGAAATAAGAACTACCTGCTAATTGATGACGGTCAGGGAATCGACTTAAATGTGAGGAAAAAAAAGGTTTATATTTTTCGTTTCCTGAATAAATGTATGTTTTCATTAGTTTTGAAAATATGAACTCTTTTACTTCAATCCTCAGAAAAATCTTTGAGAAGTTTTGCAGAGTGCCCAAGTAAAAGGTACGAGCATCGACAACGGCGAGCAAAATACATTTACATAAAGTTTCAAATTGGTCACTTTCTTCTAGATTTTGCAGGAAGTCTACATTTTTTTAAATTTTTTACACCCTATTTTTTATGTAAGTACATTAACTTTAGAATGCTACACACAGTTTTATTAAGTTCACTAGATATATATAACCCACGTCTTAAGTTGATTCCTTAAAATATTTAATTCTTTACCTCGTAGACGTGCGATGTTGACAGGGTTTGCGAAACAAAATTGGGGTCAGGTTAAGCCCGAATTATTACACTCTGGCAATAAAATATTTTGAGCATTTATTTATTTTATTTATTTATTTACACATACTGCGACCTCTGTGAGGTCATTGCAGGAGTGGAAAATACAGAAAAAAATTAACATTCAAACAATACAACATGCCCTTGAACATAACAGAAATGAGAACGAAGACGTCATGCGTTACTGAAAAGAATAGGCAGAACCGCGCTAATAAAATCACCATAGGGAAGTAGTACGTATTTCCCCATCGAGATCATTCCAAATTTCAATACTATGTGGAAAAAACGAATATTTATAGCATTCTTTGGATACTTCACGCACTTTTCGTCTATGTATCTATCTATCTATCTATCTATCTCGCTATCTAACCTCTTACGCCGCGGGTCGATAAATAAATAAAAAAGACCGGCGCCGGCGGGATTCGAACCGTTGACCCTTTGATCAGCAGGCAGACGCGCTAACCACAGAGCTATGAAGGCAGTCATTCAAGGCACTCTAAACACCTGTTTATATCTTTACTATCGCGCGCGTACCACTGCACGAGGCTCTGCTCTCGTGAGGCTTAGCACTGCTCTGCTCACCCTCTCCCGCGCTCGGGAGAGGGTGATGTAGCGGTCGTGCTCACCCTCACGAGAGCGGAGTGAGCCCTCGTGCATGGAACGCGCGCACCGGTAGCTGTGACAGCGCTGTTAGGCGCGTCCTATGGTAAAGATATAAACATATCGTTTAGAGTACCGTTGGTTGAGACTGTACGTAGACGCCAGAAAGTCTGGTCGTACCATTATGAGTGTTTATGCGTATGGCGCGTGCTTTGCTCGCCTTCATAAGTGACACAAACGCACGTGCTGGGCTAGCGGAGATCTGCTGCAGGGTGTAGAAATGTCGTCAACAAATTTAGGATCGCCTCAAGAGTGTGCTGGCAGTATCTAAGTGTGCCGGCCACCTGACGAACGCGCATAATCCGCACCGTTTGATGCTATTCGCATTAACGTAGATAATCATTCCCAAAGGATGGGTTCTGCTGATTTTTTTCCAAAGAAATTGTGACCATTTTTGTTTGTCTTGTTGATTTTGTTTGTGGCTTCTGAATACTGCTAAAATTTAAAAAAAGTTTATATTTGTAAAATCAATACATTAGAAGAGGCATGACTTAACACTTTGTGACGAACAAATTTTTCTATGGAGTTTTATAGGGACTATATATTTGGTAACCGCCCCGTGCTGCAGTATTTAGTTTAGTAACGCAGATTTTATGCGAAGCTCAAAAATATTTTGGTATTTAATTGAATATTGTCTCGATACAAGTCGGGTACAATAAGCTTCATACAGTATAAGTAATGAAAACGTTAATTACTTATTTAGGTAGATTTTAGATATTTAAAAAAAACTAGTTACTCGTTACACATTAATGAAAGAAATACATGAAAGGGACTACAGAGACGACACTCCTTTTGATTTGCAACAAAAACGTTTACTGACTCAAAGCTCGTCGGTTGGAGCCCAATGGAAGTCCTGCAGAGGGAATCGTATCTTGAATTCCTTGAGAAGTAATTAACCTTTCGATTTTGACCTTATACTCTAAAGGGTTTCGAGACTGCGTGTATCATGGAAAAAATCTGGGTAAATTCCTCAAGTCAAATCCTTAGAGTAGATTCAATTGAGGACCTTTAGAGTAACCGTGTTTTAGAGCGCAGCTCTTAGGCGCCCGTTTCCGGCTTGAGCGGCGTCGCCATCGCCGTCGACGTCGGCGTAACCGCGCGGTGCATGATGGGTCAAATTTCTCCGCTAAATCTAGCGGAAAATTTTCCCCACTAAATCCTTTCATGCGGAAAATGAATCTCTCCCGCTAAATTTAGCGGAAAATTTTCTCCGCTAAATTTAGCGGGGAAAATACTCCCCCCTCCTCGAGGTCACGTGACTCCCCAGGCCACGTCACCCCCTCCCCTCCTCCCCGGGTCACGTGCACCCCCTCCCCGTGCCTTCCTCTCTCCTCAAGAGCTGCGCTCTAATTCGGCGTTACAGGAGCTTGTAAACGGCTTTCATTTTTTTCATAACATTCAAAAAGGGCCATCTTTTTGATACTGCGCTGTGTTGTTTCCTTTTCTTTAGCATTAATTTTATAAAAAGATGAAAGACGTTTACAACTTCCCGTAACACCGATTTAGAGCGCAGCTCTTGAGGAGGAGGAGGAGGGGAGGGTACTAAGGGAGGGTATGCCTCTCCTCCTCATCCGTACCCTCTCCTCCTCCCTTCTCCTCCTTTCACGCGCGAAACGCGCGTCGTCACGCGACGTTTCGGCGCGGTGCATTATGGGGCGTTTCCCATGAAGCACCGCGCGATTACGCCGATGCCGACGCCGCTCAAGCCGGAAACGGGCACCTAAGAGCTGCACTTTAAAATGCGCGAACATTTCGACTTTTGTTACAATACTGCGTTTATATGGTACAAAATATATATAGTAAGTTTCACGCCATGAACGTGGTTCAAAAGTTAATGAAGTAATTAATTTTTTTATATAGTCTCTTCTTTTAAATCATTGGAGATGAAAATGGCAGATGGTAAGATATTGTTTTACACTCATAACTGTTTTACGGATGCATGCCCCAATTGACGACTACATCAAACTTGAATACAAAGGCAACGTAAATGCTTTCATATGCACATACACACGCACGCGGACGCACCCGTAGACAAGACACGCACGCACGCGCGCACACGCGGGAACACACGAACGCACAAGCACACTTTTTTCCAGACTCACCCCCAGTACGCACGCGCAATCACACAAATGCTTGCACGCGTACGCACTACACATACGCACGTACACCCGCCGGCGATATGAAGGTGAACGCCGGACCGTTGACCTCTCCGTGCTATCAGCGCCATGACGCGGCTGCCGTGACGCCTCGCTTTATCGCGATATGAAGGTGAACGCCGGACCGCCACCGCTCCGTGCTATCAGCGCCATGACGTGGCTGCCATGGCAGCCGCGTCATGGCGCTGATAGCACGGAGCGGTCGACGGTCCGGCGTTCACTTTCATATCGCCGGCGGGTGTACACGCGCACGCCCGAACGCACCCATGCGCGCAAATAACGAAACACGGTTAATTTAGTGCGAACCAAACTGTTAAAGCACCAAACTAACATTCAAGCGAGGTTTAATAACAAATGCGCGCTAAACAAATCAAAGCCGATCAATCAATTGAAGAAGATAAAGACAAACGTCAATGTGTCATTCGAAGTATGGATATTTCAAGTGAGAAAGAAAACGGAATGCCACGTTTTAGCCACAATAAAAGAGAGTGGCTCATTTGCAACCTTAACATTACCATCCGGAATGCGACGACAATTGATCATTGCATTAGACACATTATGCTTAAACGCAGAAATTCTGGCCAGGCACAATTGTAGCGTTTAAAATGAAATTTAGCCTGCTGTTAGAAGTTGTCATTCTACCCGAACGAATTTAATAAAGGATCATTATGATATTCTAAGTTGAGACCAGTACGATAACTTACAAGTAAATCCTTGGGTTTCACATGGCAAAGCAACAAAGAGCACCGAGCACACCCATGCGAAGGAATGCGGATTACTGTCGACAGTCTGGGTATGGTGCCTGGAACGCGTCTCCGACTGGTGTGTTTACCGCGCCTAAAAAAGTGGTCCCTCGATTTCCGCTTGATGACGTCATAGAAGTGTCATGTTGTCGCCGGTCGCGATCCTGGCGGCGTCCCAACAATTGTGGTATATATGGCAGACGCCTGTTCTTCTGCAAGTCGCTCTCCGCTGTGACAGTCCACAGAAGCTACAGCAGCCGGAATTTGGGAGGCCTGGGACGCCGTGACGACAGCGGCACTCGCGTTCGCTCGTGCTTTTTGCCCGCATTTCTACGGCCAACCGCCAGGATCGCGACAGTCAACAACATGACAATTTGGGTTCTGTGACGTCATTTGTTGCCACTTCGGGACCACTTTTGATGTATGGGCGGGATAGGACACTAAACACACCTGTCGAAGACGCGATCCAGGCACCACAGTCTGGGTACCGTATAAATCATGACGTACAAGCATAATCTAGATTGTATGGAGGCTTCACAGCAATATGCCTTCGTCATTAGAGGTCACCCAAGGCGGGATAATAACCCACCAAATCGAGATCTGTAAACCAGCATTTTAAATCGGGGCCACCGATGTGGTTTCCTTAATCCTTCTTTCTTGTCGGAGCTAAAGTCACTGGATATCTAGTGACTTTAGTCGGAGCCACCGAGGCGGCTAATCTGAAAAAGACGCAGGGAATCTGGACAATATTCGGCAAGATAGCTTTTTATATGGTAAATGCTACGTTAATTGGCCCTCTCCCCCTCCCCCAAATATCCAGTTGCAACGCTTACACACACACACACACCTTAAGTTGAACTACAGCGGACGCTACGAGCCATGCCAGCCAATACAGCTGTGTGAATGTATCACGATATTACTCTCGCGTCTGACGTCGCTACGGTGCACTTGAAGGTCACGTGACACACGGCATTGGATTGGTTTTGAAGGCTCGTAGCGCCCTCTGTGGTCCGTCGTAAGGTGAGACCATAGAGTTATACAATAAACGCTAGAGGCTCAGCTGGCGCTAGTGTCTACGGGACTTCCGGTTGCAAATTGAAGCAGACAGCATGCAGTCTACATTTCCAGCCTCCTGTGTATTCCTATGGGAAAGCGCGCGTGAATTTTGTCTGTTCGCCGGAAAATAACATGAATAACTTTTGTCATATCGGTTGTAACGGATAGTATGTACCTTTATTGGTATTGTGAAAGTGTAATTGCTTTAGTTACAGCATTTTTCTTTACCACTGAGCGATGTTAAACTTCGCTCTATTTCAGGCCCAAACCCCTGTTTCAAGGAAGGTATGTGAAAACGAGCGACGGTTCTAAGCAAACTAACGATCGAAAGGAATGTAGTGTGTGTTCAGGTTCGCTAGCATTTCGGTGGTGCTTATATGTTGCTAATATGCCCGTCCTGTCATTGGATGAAAATGACTCCGTCGTGCGCATCTTTACGATCGGTTAAAGAAACATTCGAACGCAAAAAATAAAGCACGTGAGCTACGAAAGGTAGGTCTTTTTATTATTTCCCATGTCGGCCAGTTTTTATCGGGCACCTGCTCTCTGGCTCCCTTATTTGCAAAGATTTGGAGCGTGCGGGTGATGCTTTGAACCATTTGAACCCAGAACAAGCATCTTCACAGTACTTATTTATTGCAAATCTGACTATATTACGTGACTTTCAATTTATTTTGATCGTCTGCAAGCACAAGGAGTTACTTATCCAGTGTTACTGCGTAGTTCTTGCCGTCTCTCTCGGTTTTCTACATGTCCTTCGTTCGTTTGGCACGTATATCCCCCATGTTGGAAAGCGTCGACGCCGTGTTCGCGCTAACAGTGTCCGACAGTGCACAAAAATACACGTACGAAGCCGTTTTAGCACCGTTTTTAATGCGATGAATTTGAAAGAAAAACGCCGTAACTGACCATTTATTTCGTCTGCGTGACTGAGAAATGTTCCAATGTGCCTAGTACGTACAAGTTATTCGTGATATTTGCTCTTATAATCGAGCGCAGAGAGAAAATGCACTCGCTTCTTCCCATAGGAATACATTACCGGAAGTCAAATTTAGACCGCTTGCTGTCTGCTTCAAATGCAACGGCACACTAGCGCCAGCTGAGCCTCTAGCGTTTATTGTAGTAACTCTATGGGTGAGACGAAGCATGGTTAGAGGAAGTTGCCCGAGAAACGCTATCTCGCGTGTGTGCTTGTAACGTCAATGTAACCAGACAGGGACTAAGGCGTGCTTCTGCTTTGCCCCCACACAGAACATGCCAGTTTGAGCACTATGATAACGATTCCGCAGGGCTTGTAGCGACCACTAACTGCGACGGAGAAGGAGGGAAAGAAAGGACAAGAAACGAAGAGCTATGTAGGATATCTACAAGAGCTGTTATGCGAAAAAGAGGAAAACGCTTTGTGCGTAGTGGAACTCGGAGGCGTACACTGCTAGAAACGTTTTATGCACAGTCGTTGCCATCTTGAGTCGCGGAACTTCTAGTAGTAGAGGAAAAATTGTTTTGCCCTTGCCACGCAACTTGGAGGTGCTCACATTTTTATCACGGTTGTTAATTTTTTGTCTCCTACATACCGGATGTGTGAAATATGCGGCTGAACACGAGTGCAAACAGAAAATGTATCGACAACATAACCGCTTCTTTCTTAATGCATATATCGCGTTTCGTGCTTATGACTTCAAATAAGTTTAACTACAAATTGAAAAAAATTATTTCTCGGATAAACAATGAATTGGTTTATTTTTAGCTTTTGGTTGTTGGTGCGCAGCTCAAGTTTTTCCGCTGTACAACGTAACCATATTAAATAAACTGTGACAGTTACTCCCTTACTCGCCGTGTTAAAAGTGGCAGCATTTTGTGGATTAGCTTTGTTTTGCATCGACGTATCCTTACTCTAAAATTACTTGTTGCTGGGCTAGTTGGAGATGAACGTTTTGAACCATGGTTAAGACGGTAACAAGACAAACACAAATGCGGTACGAAGGCAAGATTCCGCTAAGCGGAACCACGCCTTACTACCCCATCTGGTTTCATTGACGTTACAAGCGCCCCTGTTTGTCTTGCTTCTTGTGTTCTTCTTTTTAGCTCTCTTAACCAAGGTTCAAAACGTATACTTACTCAAACTCATGACTCGCAGAAAAAAAAGAAGATTAACCTTAATCGAATATTGACTGAAAGGGCCCTGCAGTGAACCATTCAAAGGCAAGAACACATTAGGTCTCTGTCTGCTCCCGCGTGATCTTAGATCCATCCATCGCGGTCCTTGAAAGCTCATTTTTCATTGAGATTGAGCACCCTTGGATGAAATATAAAATAATCGTTTTATTTTTTCAAGAAGCCGATATTTTGTGTTATTCTGTCGGTGATTTTACGTTGTATTAGGCCCTGAAGCACCGTAGTATCTTTTGTCTGAATTTTTAACCTTTGATCAATGATGTTTCAGAAAACCTTTTTAAGAAGATAGCAGTATCATGCCGAAAAAAAAGAATATGAAGGGTTATACATATCTTTCAATGTCTTGCCTGTTGCAATATCGGCAATGAACTTTGACGCGCCCCCCTTCCGCCCCCCTCCCTCCCCACTCTTTATACTTTCTGGGCGGTAAACCTTGTTTTATGTTTAACTGCTGTAGATTTCGGTATTCTGATATGTACTGCAGCTTCTAAGCTAAAATCATTGATGGAATCGCTGCGCCATTTGCGCCAAATTGCGCCATTAACAAAAGTCTGCTGCATTTTTTGCCAAAATGCCCTTTTTGCTAAGAATTGTGCCAAACGTGAGCCGCGATGGGCTTACGCTAAGCGGAACATAAACATATTTTAAAATAGGTCGACTCTGTTATTGTCAGAAGTAGGAAGAAACGAAAATGGTACAAATATATATTTCACAGCGCCTCTACTCACCTACTGTAACACATAAAACTACGAACACACATACTAAAAGCGTGTCACGGGGCATTCGCTGCACTTGGTTGCTTGTCGATGAAATAACATGCACAGGAAGATGAGCGAATGCCATGATGTCGCGCTTTGACACAGTTTGGTTGGTCCCATCGGATCGTAGCGTCGGCTGCGTTTTGAATTACGGCGAAAAAGGTTTAGAAATTGCTCGTCAACCGCGCCGGTCGGTTGCTGCGCTGGCAGGTTGATCGCTGACATCATCTAAATTTCCAGACAATGTCGGCGATGTCAGGAGCGAAACGTCACATGAAAACATTGCAAAAGAGTAGGATGACGGCTACTTTGATAAGACAGGACCAGGGTCTTGTATACCTGTTGAGATCACTTGATTATCATGCCTGCCTCCCTGCCGCCTCTCACCATCTGTCCCCAGTGAGTGCGTCGAGCTTTATCGCTTTGCACCCGAATGCTAGGAGCTGCGGATGAAATGGGTGAGTACGTTGGTCAATGCGATAAGCTCGAAAATTATGGTAAGAACTGCTCGAAGGCTACCTTTTTTGGCCTTGCTTTTAGGTTGATCTCTAATTTTTATGAACCACGAGAACGACAGAACACCGTGGTTTTTTTTTTATTATTTCGGGAATCGAAGCAGTTCATGCTCAGTTGTCGATCGGAAAAGCAGGGAACTACGTGACTTTACTCTGATTCCAACGCGCTAAAGAGCACTGTCACTTGTAAAGCACAAGTGTAGGTTTTCATATTATTTGTTGGTGATTGCTTTCGCAGTTTCTAATATTAGAGTATTGAGTTGTGTAGATTTTGAAAACTTGGAGGAGAGGGGGCGCATTTGTATTGATATACATAGTTTAGCTCATACGTTGGTTTTTTGCAGTCGTTTTACAAAACTTATATTTTTGTAAAACACCGAAAGGCATTTCGTTTATGCACTGACATCACAAGTCCAACAAACAACGTCTGGAAACAAGATACACTCCCTTCTCTCGTTGTATCTCCATAAAAAAAAGCTTATAACCAGTAGGGTCTCTCCATTCAGTCAGACATTTCGTTCGCAATCATCGTGCCGTTTTCGCAACGCTCCTCAGGCTCAAAAACGCTTTGATCGCAAGCCTGGAATCTCGGCTGAAGCAATTCGCGTTCTGCATAAATTAACCTTACGCGTATGCTCTGCGTGCAAACAAGCGCGACCTACTGTGCAAGCATCGAGCAAACGAGAGTCCTGTGAGCCGATTTTTGAGCATCTCGAAACACTTGCTCCTTTGGAAATCCGCTCACGAACCAACTTCGCTTTCCCTTTTTTTTCTTTTTACACGCGTTCGCCGATCTTTCCGGACCGTTGGTCGGTCGCATTGCGGATCGTGAAATTGAATCCAGCGGCTCGGTTTCGGTGTCGTTCTCCACTTTGCAAAACGAAATCTCTTCAAACTCGAAGTGCGGCTCCAAAAATAAAGATATAAATACGTAAATATTAAACTCGGGAGTAAGTTTCAAAACGTAAGCTGCAATGGGAAAGTGCGGAGGACAGCAAAGGTCCTTGTAAAAAATGCAGGCTGAGAAATCCAGAGAAAACATTAAATTATGTGCGGTTCGTCATAAACTAAAGTGTCAAAGGATGTGCCAGTTTTTTTTTCTTATGGCTATTTCGCTTTTTTTATGGTCGTTCCTCCCCCCCCCCCCCCCCCCCCCGAATTTAAGAGTGTCTCTGACTTGCTCCGCGTCTGTGAAAACCGTTCTAAAGCATGAAAGCTGTCAGTTCTATAAACTGAGCAATTATTTGAGAGGTTTTTACCTAATCATGCAGTCGAAAAGTAGACCAGGAGCTGATAAACATAAACAGTGGCACGTGCTGTAATTAAGAGGTAATAAAAAGAAGAAAAATATGACTTTCTCTTTTCTTTTCTTCGTTTCCAGCCCTCGCAGCTCTGCTGAGAAGAAACCCGGTCATAGGACTTCATTTGTTTCAACCATCTCAGTTTCTGGTTGTTATATTTAAACCCTTTCATGGCGTATCATAATTATGCTGCAGATAAAGTGGAAACAGTGACCACACTCTATTTCGATTAGGTATTGAAATCTAGTAACGTAATGCAGAACACTTTGGAAGTTAGGGACTTCCCAGCCAAGCTCGCCAGCACATTGCGTAAAAGCGGGCTTCACCTCTATAGCACCATTCTTACAGAGAAGCCTGCTTGGAGTTGTTCATCTCCCCAAGACTCTTGCGGCCGCTGCCCTGAAGCATTCGCTGCTCTCGAAGCGTTAAGGCTCATTCACACTGCCCTATTTTCTTACGTTAAGTTACGTTACGTACAAGTCACGGAAACATTTGTGTCTCGAATGTCACGTGTCATGCTTTCTCCTTGAAGTGGTAGCCTCGCTTGATATAAAGCTCAGAGGTTCCCGGTGACTTCAACGTAATATTTCGTAACGTAACTTAACGTAAGAAAATGACGCAGTGTGAACCAGCCTTTAGTTCCTAACTTCCTAACAGGAAAGTTGGCACCGCCGTATTCCATAATCTAGAATGCACCCCAAGACTCTACCGACATACCGTCCGCGTGATAAGACCTCGCTCAATCAGCTTTAAAACTTAATATAACCTCTAATAGTTTTTTCTTTGTTTGGGGGAAGTGGGGGTTACGTTTAGACATGTGCCGCCTTCACCTTATATTTGTCATGCTCGGCGGACGTTAGATTATCATGGTAAGTTGACTAATTAACTAAAATATGTTATATAACTTTTAAGTTATTGGTTTTAGTGTTTAAGTTTCGATTGTAGTAATGTCGACAATTACTGTTAGAGGTCAAACCAATTGACATAAATTGCGAACATGTAATAGCTTTGTGTAAATATTAATTATTATATCCGTCCGTTTTTATCCCGATTTAAAAATTGGCTCAAAAAGAGTGGCGCAATGCCTGCCCTCAGTGAGGCTTGGAAGAGTGACGTACGGCAGTCGTTTCAATAATGTCGTCACTATCTCGACAGCGTGGCCTTGGTTGATGTGCCGACGATACAAGAGATGACGAGACTGAAACGACTACGTCACTCTTCTAAGCGTCATTGTGGGCATGGCTTACGGTTCTCTTTTTGCGCGCAATCATGAACTCGGGCAAAACAAAAATCCCAAAAACGTGACCGTTGATATAACTATTGCCTGTCAAAAATAGTACAATTTTGCAATATTCCTTCAATTTGTCTGACCTCTAATAGCAATTTGCGTCACTATTCAAATTGCAACATGCACCCTAAATTCAATAGTGAAAAATGCAATCAACCAATTTTACAGGGTGATTCAAGGAGACGCCATGCTCTTTAAATCGACCGCAAAATTCGGTTTCTTAACCTATCGCGCTACGATTTTGTGCAGCGTTGCCCACAGATGGTGCATTTTTTTTATAAAATTTGCAAAGAGCGAACTTATCTGAGGAAGAAGTAAAGAAACAAAAAGGCTTAGCTCCTATGGAAACGCAGCGACGCCACCGGTCTGCAAACAACACGGCGCCGTTTCGCACGGGAGACAAGATATGGCGCAAGCGGTCGCGACGGCAACTGCCGCCAACGAACGAGCATACGTCGCCGAGAGCCGGCGCCTTGAGCAGACAATCTTTTCGACTCAAAAGCGGAGCTCGTTCCGCAGGCGGCGACAATCGCAGAAACAAAAAACAGGCGTGGTAACAAGAAGGAACTGCAAAGCAGACGGCATCAGTACCCCGAAAAAAAAGAAAACAGTTAAAATAACCGGACAAACCATTTTTTTAATCGATTATGTGTCCATTCAGTGTGTTTTATTAGTAAGGATGATGAAATAATCCATTACCAACTGATATCAGAAAAGCTCGCGCCGCTTTTGAGTCGAAAAGATCGTCTGTTCAAGGCGCCGGCCTCTCGGCGCTGTATGCTCGTCCGTTAGCGGCAGTTGGCGTCGCGACCGCCTGTGCCATCTCTTGTCTCCCGTGCGAAACGGCGCCGTGTGGTTTGAAGACGGGTGGCGTCGCTGCGTTTCCATAGAAGCTAAGCCTCTTTCTTTACTTTTTCCTCAGGTAAGTTCGCTCTTTGCAAATTTTACAAAAAAATGCACCATTTGTGGGCAACGCTGCACAAAGTCGTAGCGCGATAGGTTAAGAAACCGAAATTTGCGGTTGATTTAAAGAGCCTGGCGTCTCCTTGAATCACCCTGTAGTTGGATAGCCAACTTACCATGACGAGGTTCTCATCCTATAATATCCGCCGAGCCTGATCAATACAGGTTGAAGACGGACCTCCTCTATCTCCCGCCCCATTAAAGAAAAATAATAATCGGTTCGAATTAAAATAGAAACACCTCCTGAATAGTTCATCTAACTGAACAGAGACAAGACAGCTTCCAGGTGACTGTCTCCTGGAATGTCCATGTAACCTCTCCTGCAGTCCTGTACGCTTGTCGCTCTCCGTCGTGCTTCGACCGCGTTGTGAATTCACAAAAACTCAATGGACGCCAAAGTAATAATGGGAGTTGGAAGCTCTTTCTGGAGGTTGGATAACATAAAGGCCTCTTTGCCGTTCTTTCCGTGACAGCGCGTGACCAGAAGTCTCGATGCTGTCGGTTTTTTGACCGTTGGTCAAACGCCCTCTGTGATGTCTTTGGTATAAATAATTCCACTTTTGTAGACGGAACTAAGGGTAATATCAGACGGTCAACTCCGACGGTGGTGGTGCGAGTATGCGATGACTCGAAATTTTCCCTGTGCTTTTCGCAAACTTCGTCGAACATCCGGTTCGGAAGTGATAATTCGTGACGTCACAGCGAGGCAATTCTTGGTCTTCACGTCACGGATGAGAACTATAAGAAGCCGCCACCTCAACACCTCGGCGCTAATACTCAGTGACCACGTATGAATGCACCAGAAGCTCCGTCTCCAGCAGGCGCTCATTGTCTTCTGACGTGCATTCGCTACGAGTGCTTATGAGGCGCCGAGTGAGCAAGACAATACGCGATGTTATAAAAAGTTTGTCGTTCTTTTATTGAGGGTAAAAAGCTCGTGCACAAGCCGATGTTTTTCTCTATCTTTTCTTTTTTTGTCTTTTGTATTCTTAGTTTATTGATTATACTTGTATGGGCGCGTTTTAAGAAAACTGAAGTGGTCCGGTATTTGAAAAGAAACACCTAAATCGTCTTCATTTGGCCTCAAAGATCATGAATATCAAGATTATTTTTTTTTGAATTGAGTGCGCGGAGTTTGCAGAAAATCATTTTCAAAGTACCGCTGAAGCTCCTCCTTCCTGGAGACTGACGTCATATTAGGAGTTTTCGAAATCTCCGCTCTCGCGCATCTTCAGGGCCTATCATAGCTATGCACGCCTCTTGCTATTTGCAGAAAGGTCAAGAAAAAACGTCACGAATGTTGTCAGTGCGAGGAATCAATTAAGTAGAAGGCCTCAGAGCGACAAACAGGCAGCTGAAAGTTTCCCCCAATTGGCCGCGGCCATGTTGAACATTTGTGACCACTAGACACGTGACCTTAAAGTTTTACGTCTAGATTTTAATGAAGTACCGCGCACAAATAATTGCTGATTGATCTTTAATAAGAGTACCGACGAGACAAGTTATGTTTTGTTTGTTTTAAGTCCAAAATGTGCTTTTACGACGAAAACTCGGGCACCTTCGCAGTGCCTCTACTAGATGCCATCAGCCGCGGTGTTGTATTTTGGGTTTTTTAACAGAGCTAGACACTGATCTCTGGGCCGAATAGTTTGGAAAAAATAGTTTATCGTGTTTTTACAGCGATCGCAATACAACTCTCGGCTCGGTTTTGCGTAAAAGCCTCAGGATTTGGTACGGTAACGTGTCTAGTGGTCCCAATTGTACAACATGGAGACAGCCAAGTTGGGGTCACTTTTGCCTGGTGAACGGGATACCAGTTTATCGCTCTAAGCCCCTCTACCTCGTTGAAGGGAATATACTTTGCAAGCTTGTAATTGCACGCGCTGCCCACACGAGCGACATGCGCTTGGCGGCCGAAAGAACCTAGTATAACGTACCAAATTTTTGAAGGTTTTTAGAGTTTTATCGCGTTTAGTTATATCTTCGGAAAAAAAACGAACGTGATATTCAGATTCACGAGATAAAAATGCTCAAATTCACATCTCGTTCTTCTTTTCTTTTTTTACAAACCTCTTTTTTTTAGTAATGAAAGGTTCCTTACTATACTCTGTTAAAACATAAGATCTGAATAAAAAAAACTCCGCTTCCGCCACGCGTTTTTTGGCTTTCGTCGTTTTTGCGCTACAAATAATATTTTTGCATCAAACTATAACAGCCTTTTTTATTTTAAAAGAGCTCCAGCACCCTGCTGCAGCTACAAAGAATTGCTGTTTGACTTGGTTTGATATAACTATGGTTATGACATTTCACGGATATTTTTTAGCAGAAAACGTACAACTCAGCGTATAAAGACACAAACACAAAGAGAAAAACAAATTGGAGACCCAAGAGCGAAGAGCACAAAACACGAATTGCTGGCAATAACCCAAAAATAACACGATTTTTTTATCCTGTAGTTTTCTGAAACTGGTCACCCGGCGTTCTCCCAGGTGATAGGATTAAATCTACGGAAATCGCTTTCCATCTTGAGAGTAATCCTCAAAGTTTTTTTTTTCTGCAGTGACCTACTTTGTGTAATCAAATTATAAAAGGTGAAAATATAATTTTATTTTTGCAATACACGAAAATGATGTTATAGGCACCCGTTTAAGAGATTCTATCGAATTTATTTTGTCAGGAAACACTCAAACAGTTTTAACAATAAATAAACTCCAACAAAAATAAAAATAACGTAAGAAATTTTAACGCCCATGCATGACAGCGATTAGAATCACCAGACGGCAAGCACACGGCTCAGGTCTAAAGGACAAATAGAATTTTTTTTCTATCTCTTACGAGTGCGAAGTTTGCGTCAGTTTTGTCGTGAAGGACGTGCTGTACACTTCCGATCACGTTTCCTATTTGTAGTTTGTGGACCATTGATTGACTATAGCAACCATGACTGTCCATGCACGCATGGCGCCACATATAGTAGTGCACGATGCTGCTATGCTCCGCTGCATATTAAGTTCGACACTACATTTTTGGCGCTGCTTTCTTGGCTCCGTGGGATCAGCGTCGACTGTGTTCAGATTTGACAAGAAACGGAGTATAAATAAGGGGTCGTGAAAAGTGCTTAAAGACTATTTTGCGCATTCTTTTCTACCAAACAGAAGAAAAAAAAACATAAATGCAGTTTTTGGGATGCCTTCGCGTAGGGACGCGTCTGGTACTGAAGAGAATTTAAAGGGTCAAACCGCGCATATTGCTCGCTGAGATACGTCCTTTATCATACCAATGCAGTCTTACTGGTTTCCAGTTATAAACGCATTCTTACTAGAGGATATTGAATCGACGCCATATCTGAGGCCGCTGTTCAGTGCGCATGCTCAGAACGAGCACACATTATTGGACTGCTGAAACCGGGCAATCTTCGTGGTGTGGAATGCACGTTGCAAATTGAACTGTGGAAGCTTGCCATCAGCACGCGCAAAGCAGTTGAGCACTCAGCTATAGCCGCCAAGGAATACTCCCTACACTCCACAATTTAGAAGAAGTCACTAAGGCACTTGCTTAAATTACCTATTACACTACGGTAAAGAGTTACTTTTGTTTGGCCTAACGTCATAATGTTAGAGACAACAAAATATAATTGAAGTTCAACCGTCTTATTACAATTTTGACTTTCCTGTCAGGCGACCGCGCGGGACTTTGATGCTTTTGCATTTATACACGTAAGCAGTCTTATGCGTCCTCCTGTAATGTTCTTTTATTTGAAGTTAATTTGAGTTTCGACTGTAAACACTGACCATCGTAGATAGGCGCAAAAAACAAAAACACAGGGACAAGAAGAGACGTAACCCAGTGTTTACGTCTATTCTTGTCCTTGTGTTTTTTCGACACCTATCTACGATCATGAACCAACTGGAGCAAATTGCCATATAATGTAAATACTACCGTGTTTTTTGCACTATGGCTTACACACTATTCCTTCTCATACATATTTATTTATTCATTACCATTCCGTATCAAAGTTTCGTTCTGTTTACTCTGTTGGCTCATGTTTGGCTTGACTTTTTTGGGTTGAACTATTGCAGCGCTTTTTGTATCTACTTTTTTCCTACGTCATCACGTAGTCTAAAACTAATACTGCTGTCGAGATAAACGAGTCTACCCTCGCCTACACTAAAATTCGGAAAGAAAAATTGTTTTATTCTTAATTCTTTTGTTTTTATCCGGATGCAGTCAGTTTTTCCTGAAAACAACCCCCATGCGAATAAAATATTTTGTGTTGGGGGATCGGTGGCCGAGTGGGCTAGCGCACACCAGCTCGGAGCACGTGGAGCGAAAGCTGGCGCTGTAGAACCAATGGATCCTAAATTCAATCCCCACTTCTGTCCATTTTGATTTAGATGAGCATCGTACAGGCATGCGGTTGTGACGTACCACTACTGCGTGGTGCACGTTAAAGACCCCAGGCTAGCGGTTGTACAGCACTGGCTAAATTGCTCATCTACAGCGAGTGACTCGTCGGAACTACACGCTGTATAAACATCCACACAACCCCTATTATTATTATTAATAAAATATTTTGTCTCGGTTCTAGAACTACCGTTAAGTCTACTGAAGTGTCCCCACGAGCGCAGCGTTTGGAAAATGGCGCTCCAATTTTGCCTTTTAGATTTCTCCAGACAGATTAGTTATAATAGGAATACTGGCCGCAGTTCAAACAAACGAACTTAAATAAGAAATGAGCAGCTTCGAGAAGAAACGCAACGTTTATAACCAAATGAATTGAATACTTAGAATACACGAAACACATCGTTTGGCAAAAAAAAAAGTGACGAGCGTTAAAGAGGTTTCAGAATACGTTTGACAAAATTGTGCAAAACATCACAAGCGTGACGTGCAAGCGTGATGGGCAAAATGTCACGCTTGCATTCCTTAATGTGACAACTCAGACTGCGTTTTTCGGTCTAAACATATGTTTCGGCATCGTCATTCGTTGAGTTGCCTTCGTAAGCTGCGGTGATTGACTCTCCGAGTGTTGCGCAGGAGAGTAGACGCACAGGCTTTTTTAGAGTGTGGTCACGTGACAGGTTCCCAGCGTCGGATTGCCCGGGAGGACTTGTGGCGTCTGCTGCGGTCAATCGTAAGGCGAAACGAAGTAAACTTGCACATTAGTGTGCCATTAAGGCATTTCGTTTTCAATCGCGAATGACAATTTCCTCCGTGGAGAAGGTAGCTGGTGAGCGCGGGACGCAGGACCGCCAGCCAAGTGATGCTCTGTAGGGCGTTTTCAGATAAGATCGAACAACCATGTCCGGTGACCATTTCTAATTTTCATGAAAAAATATATTTTGCTGGCTTTATGCCCAGAGCGTAAAACCAATCCTTGTTTTCGGAAACAAATTTTTGTCTTTTCGAAAAAAAATTGTAAGCACCCTCTCAGTCTCGTGCGCGTTTTGCTTATCGCGCGATGTTGACATTTCGGGCGGTGTCCCCCCAAAAAACTGTTCTGGTTACGGGTCTTGAAATATTCACTGACAAATTAGGCATAGGAAGGATTGACAAAAAGTATTAATCACCGAGTATTAGGGTAGTTATTTTGAGAAACAAAATCGCAAACACGGCACATTGCGCAATAACGCTCTGGATTAAATAATATTTTTCTCTGTATCTATAAAAGCTAAGATCTTCACACTTTAACCAGTGTGTTGCCCTGTATATAGTTCATCTTCGCGTAAAATATTGTTGTCCTGGTTAGCAGGAGCAATTTAAAAGAATTGCTCACACAGGGGCATTTAACTAAAATTGCATTATTTTGAAAATCATTTTAAAAGAAAAGGCCATCTTTATTTTTTTTAAACACTCTGAAATGAACGTTTATAATATGTACTAACAAAGTCTGCAAAAACATGATGCAATATTTGTGTGGCTTTTAGGTTATAAAGCGAGAAACATGGCCAAATTGACGCTAATGCTGTTGCCATAAATGGGGCGTGCACATACCCGTTCTTCACAATTTCATTATTATTAAAACGTGTAAAAATGATACAGGGTGGTCAGGAAAAGACAAATTGACAGCACAAAGGTGGACGGTACTTTTGAAGGAAAAATTCCTGATACATTTTCGTACAACCGACCCAAAAATGCCCATGGGCCGCAGCGATCGAGGTGCGCCACCCTGTAACATGCTTCGCGGTGCCTGTTTCAACAGCCGGCATATAGCGTCTCCGTCTACGCGACGTAAAGGAAGCAACCGGAACGACTTTGAAAACAGATCAGCCTACAACCTTGGCGGTAACATGATTTAGGAAGTAGGGCGCGGCAGAACCTGAACTTGCGCCGCCTGTGAGCACCTCGTAGATCCGCCGCCGTGGAGGGCCGCACAACGCGTAGAAAATAAAAATACATAAAAAAAGAAAAATCATTGCGATTGAATTAGATTAGCTTCATTTTCTGGTGAGATGAAAGTTTCTATTTATTCTCCCCAAAACGTCGGAGGTACACATCCGCTGAGTGGCAGCTCCTGTTCGCTGCTAGTGGCTTTACTTCTATTTTATTGAAACGGGGCTCGTCACTCAAAACACGTCCTCTAGCCTACTTGATACCAGAAAGAATAAAACATAGAGGGTACGAAACACAGACGAGTACATCCTTATATTCTTTTGTGCCGTCCATAATCCAAACGCAGGAAACAAATAAGAAAACTCCACGTTTTCTAAATTTTTCACTTGAGAGGTCTTCATCTGCCTGCGGCCTTACTGGCGGTCAAAGGGCGGTGCATTGCACCAGCTCCTTTAAAATCGACAAAAGCACTTCGTGTTTCGTTTTTGTCTTGCACATGTACACACTCAAAAGCTTCCTTAATTATATGCGGTCGTTTGGAAGAAGTAAACTTGGTCCCATTAAAATATCCAAGGCTTAAGTCGTTCCGGCATTTACAGCTGAGAGTCTCTTTAGTCTTTAACGGAGCTTCCATTTTTTTATAGAGAGGACTTATGAACCAGCGAGTTTTCAAGCAGAAATTAAGTGGAAAGCTTTTTACCAAGAAACAACCACGAGTCCAAGTTGCGTATCAAGGGCGCTTTCGCTTTCTTCGCCTATTGCGAAGTCACTTTCGGTGGTAAAGTCTGCGCACACGTTTCTGGTTAGGAGTCACATTATGATATCAATACACAGAAGTGTTTTACTGAATTTCTAACACTGTCACTATGCGGCGCGTGGCATACGTGGCCACGTTTGTGTAGTTTTTATTTACGAGCGTTTTCATACTACACCCACCATATCACGAAATGCATAAAAGGCATTATAATATTTCAAACGCAAAAGAAAATAAGATGTCACTAACTAAACTTTACTGCGTTCATAAAAAAAAAAAAAAAACAAGATATAAAGATCAATTATTCGCTGTTAAGTCGAAGTTCCGATGTCGGTAATGTCAACTGCAAAACGGAGAATGGGAGAACAACATGAATCATTATGAATAAGCAATCAATCAAATCTAAAATTTAAGCTATATACTGACACGACCCCGTCGAGTGTTTCGCTTTCGTACTTTATAAAGTTCAACGCGTGCTTCAAACTATCTCGCATGGCAGCCGAACTACCGAATTGAAGACACTCATCTGGCAATCACCGAGGCTCGACGGAAGAACATTAGAAGTTGACCAAATCGACTAATCCAGATTCGTTTGCACCGGTCAGGTACGGTGACACTTGAGTGGCGCGTAAAAAAGACCACGTTTACCACTTTTTTGTTTTGTTTCCGCACACAAAATACATTTTTTGCAACCGGAAAAGTCAAAAGCATATCCAGAAAACGAATGAGGGAACAAATCATACGTCGCACACCTCGCGCCAATCTCCATCGATCGGCCCCGCCCCTCCCCGCACTCGCTGCAGCAGCGAACCCCGACTCGTGGCCCGCTTTCGATTCTATTTCCACGTCCCTTTCCTGTCCACCTCGTTTCCTTTTTACGCTTCCGTTATTCCGGAACTTGAGGCTCGCCGCCTGCATCTCGTTCCGGCGGCGGGAACCAATCCCCCCCCCGTCTTTGTGCTCTCTCTATTCGATGATGGTTTTGTGCGCGACTCGCTTTCCTGTTGCGCGTTTCCGGGGTGAAGCTTGGCTTAGAGCTCAGGGAATGCGAAACTGGTATGCCGAGTCTCCACCGTGCTGGCAGTCTCCTTATGATTAACCTCGCGCGCATTTTATATCAAGGCACGGTGAAATGGATGGGGCACCCCCGTGCTGGTATATACAGTAGTCCAATTTCTGCGAACCGTGAGCGTGTTCCCCTGCAAAGGCATGGTGAAAAAGGTGATGCACACCCTGTTCCTTATTTGAAGCAAAGACTCACTTTGAACCGTGACGTTCGGCGAGCAATATATCTCGGTGCCTGCTATATTCGAGAATGTGCTGTTTTTCTAGAATGAAAAGCGTACGATCCTTATTTGTAGTCATAAATCCTTTAAACTTAGTTTTAAGAATGCTAATTATCACCACAAACCAAATAATTTATTTGGTAATTCATTTCGATAATATTTTCTTCTAAATATTAATGTGCAGATAATTGCATCTGAATAAACTTCGATCAAAAGCGGGCAGTTTTAAACGTGTGAACCTTCTGGTGAGGACATAATATGCTTTAAGAACCACACTCTAAAAAAGTCTGTGCGTCTACTTTCACGCACAACACTCGGAGAACCAATCAGCGCAACTTACGTATGCAGCTCAGGGAATGACGATACCGAAACATATGTTTAGACCAAAACACGCAGTCTGAGTTATGACATTAAGCAATGCAAAATGTCACCTTTGCATTGCTTAATGTCACAACTCATTCTGCGTTTTTTGGTCTAAACATATGTTTCGGCATCGTCATTCGCTGACCTGCCTCCGTAAGGTGCGCTGATTGATTCTCCGAGTGTTGTGCGTGAAAGTAGACGCACAGACTTTTTTTAGAGTGCACTCCTGGCAAACGTCGTTTTATTATATTTAAAATTCGCAAGCATTACAGAAACCTGAAAAAAAATCTTATTTGCTCTTCCCTTTTTGCTTTCCAGACTCATGTTTCGGATATATAAAATTTCTGATATAATTATATAAAACTTAAAAACACATTATTTTTTGATACGTGACATTTCTTCGTTGCTCGACGTAGCTGCTACGAGATACCATAATTTATGATCTCGGAAACATCAAAGGGGCGTATGAAATTTTGTTGTTCCATAAACAAAAAAAGCTCGCATCTCGGATATAACTTTTCGTTCCGTCTGTTTGTACCGCTCGGGCTTCCAAATTAATTTTATCTTATTACTTCAGCCTGACACACGGTGAAATTCTAGCGGGGTTTCTTTTGTTCGTCCAAGGTTTAGAAAGTCGGCGGCGACTGCCGGAGGTACTGTAAGACTGGTATGGTCTAGAGCTTTCTTGTTTCCCTAAAGGCGGACAGCGACAAACTCTTTTTATCCTCTTTATATTATATAAAAAGTATGTTGAGTGAAACAGCAAATCTTGTTCTAAAGTGTTTTGCAATAACTTTTTGTTATGCTATGTTTCCGCAGTGGGTCCATCTCTTTTGTAACAGGTTAACCCTAACCGTTGCCAAAGTGCAAGTATCCCAGAAAAAAAGCAACTTCGGATATTGTATTTTTCTTGCTGACTTTAAAGTTGAACGCTGAACTGGTAAGAGCGAATTTTCAATTGTTTCTACTTTGGAAGCAATGACAGTGTTATTAAATTAACTGTTTTCCGTCCTCCGTTGGAGATCATGTGAAATGAATCGAGCTCCAACCTCTGTCAAACTGTCTCTACCATAGAGGTTTTAGAAAAATACGTTTCGGCTATCTATTTGCTAGAAACGTAGTAGTTTAACGGCCGCGTATTTTGAAAAGAATAAAAGAGGGCAGATATGTTTTTTACGTGATTAATGAAACAGAGTGGTAAGTATAAACGCAAAAGGTACGTTTTCTGTAGAAACGCTTTTATGTGCAACAAGAACAGAATGCTATAAAGTACAATGTGATTTGATGTCGAAAGAAATGCAATAAACACGTAGCACGTTGCATTGACAAAATAAAAAAGTAGACATTTTATACACGATCATCAATAACATTCTTAAAGGATTTCAATGTCATTTGCCGCTGTCAAGAGGAACGTGGGAAGCTTCCATCAAGGATCATATTTTGCCATCCTGGGAAGCGCGCGACCAATTAAAATGCGATATTAGCCCCCCCTCCCCCCCCCCCCCCACACACACACACACAAAGAAAAAAAAACGTTTCTGGTTGGATGAAGAATACGTTCGTGATTTCTCTTACTTTCATCTATATTTTTGCCTATTTGTTTGTTAAAAAAATGTTTGGAGTAACATTCGGTTGAGCCTGGGTTCTAGACGCGATTTCTCGAACCCACACATGAAACGAAGGCAAGGCTGGCAATATGATGTGATCAAAACGACTACTGGAAACTGGCGGAGCAGCTAAAGATATCAGAATCACAAGAAGCTTAGGCCTTTTTGAGCTTGACATTAAATTTTTAGAGGAAACTGTACCTCGTGAACAAGAAATAAGAAATTAGCCACGCGTGCTTATTTTGGGCCATTACCAATTCTAAATTGAAGATTCTGGATGGCAAAGTCGTACGATTCATGGGGTACAGGGAAATGTCATCATATACTGCTGTACTTTCAAAGACACACTCTCCTGTTTGCAAATAAATCCTTTTTTGTTCCTTTTTGCATAAAGCGAGTTCCGGGATTTTAAGTTTCGACGTAAACAAGCCAAGTGTAGCCTTTATATTTGGTCTTGACTGCATACGAGACTGAAGTTCTTGTCCCCGCAATATGAATGTAATGACTAATACGAGCACAACTTTACTATAATTTAGTATTGGAAGTATTTACGTGCAACAGTTCCAATATCATATATTGTATAGTTACAGAAGATATAGTGCATAACTCGCCATTTCTTTTATAAGCCGTTTACCACAAGCGTACACTTTATTTACGCAAAACGCGCACAACAAAAAAAAAAAGAGGACGAAGACTGCGATCTACTGAAGTCTATGTAGGAAGGGCAAGACGCAAACGAGGTGCCCATTACTAACAAAGCTATTCTTGTATTAGGTGATATTTGGCATCACTGTACCGTATGTTGTATCTTAAAGGAAATATCGCGCTTCCGTCACAAAAACAATATAGCCTGGCCTTTGCGTTACAAACAGAAGTGTATACAGACTACTGAGGTCGAGGGACCGGCGCAAACAAGTGCGGAAAAATAAACAACAGCAAACAAATAAGACAACTGGTTTAGCGAAACCTACCAACGACATAAGAGCTGCATGGGGTTACTTCCAGCCTGCACACAGGAAGTCTCCCGGCATCCAGATAGTTCGCGACTTCCTCGCAAACTCGAGCTTCATCGCTGCGATATAGCCGGAACTGTCTTTTATATGGCGAGGCTGTTTCTAGTCATGTGGCTACTCTCTGTTATTCCAGAAGATTTTTTTTCGCTGTATGATAATGAAGTGAGGGCCACCAGAACTGATAATAACGTACTGAGAAAGGAAGGATACCGCCATTGCTATTCGTCCATCCGATACACGCGGGACGACTGCAGGGCTTCTCATTTCCTCGGTGTTATCACAACGGTCACGTTTTCGTCTCGAGCAAGGCGCTTGAGCAAAGGACATAGAGAGAGACTTTAGCTCAACCTTGAGGAACACCGCAGCTTTTCTTTTCCCACGAGGTAGAGTGTGAGACGCTTTCCAGGCGTATATACGGTATACCTTCCTAACAACTGACGTAGAAATAATACTGTAACACTTTTTTATTTTTCTTGTGACCTTTGGCTTGCAGTTATGTGAGTGAATTTCAGGTTTGGGGTTGTAATTTTATGACCATAGGACACTAGCAAAAGCTCCGCTGACTGTATAAGTTTTTTTTTTCGTCAGTAAGTATGAACATGGCAGTGGTAGTGCCTGCTAACATTTATTTATTTATTTATTTCAAATACCCTCAAGGTAAATACATTGAAGAGGGGAGTGAGCTATAAATATTTACAATGTGCACATATTGGTAAGAACATTCTTAAACAGGACAATATCAGTGATGTTGGCAGTCGAGGCGGGAAGGCGGTTCCAATCCAAGGACGTTTGAGGCATGAAAGAATTACTTACTTTGACTGAACATCCGCGTTCTACAACGTGGCAACGATCGCTGATTTGACTATTTGAAGGGACAGCATAAATAGGTTTATTTTCTATGAGTTACAACAAGGTCGGTGCTTGTACGTGACACTTTAATATTTGAAAGTATGAAAATGTAGATTCACTCCAATAAAAAATCAAAAGTGCACTTTTTTTTTAAATACAAACCTCCAGCGAAGCTTTTTTTTTCTTTCTGCAAAATTATGAATTAACATTGTGAATCATTGTGATCTTTATAAAAAAAAAGTGGTGAAAAAGAAGGGATAGGAAAGTTGTTTGCATTTTTTATCGTACATTTTTTCCAAAATAAACGAAACTGTGACTCACCATGTTGCTTGTTTGTTTCAGGAGAGATAGCCTTAACCAACTAAATAAAAAGGGGCTTTTTATATTTATTTTTATTCAAATACTCTAATCCTTTTATATGTTTACTGAACCACTGCACGATCAAATTAAATGGAATTACGGCTCTGTGCTCAACTACACTGTAATTTGTAAAGAAAACCAATTTGCCCGGTTCCTTCAAATGGCAAAGTCACCATCGAGATCACGGTGATGGTGGCTGTCACCACGACGACGTCAATCAACACGTTGATTCCCATGACTGTCATTAAATTTTTCAAAAATTAGACTGCAAGGCAATGTTCGCTCGAAGCTTGTTACTCAGATGCATTTGGTGTGAATACACTTGCGTCAGACATGTGTCACAATTGCGGATGTATTATTGCGTAAATTTCAGAACAGTTCAAGTCCATATTGTTTCATGGCCCATTTAAAAGTATAGCCTCACTACGTAAAAAACAAAAAGAAATGGCATTTCTTGTCGATATAACACTATTTTGGCGACCCTGGCAATCCTGATGAGTTCTACTTGTCCAATAAAGTTTTTGTTTTTTTACTTTTTGCTCGTTGGAGGGGGCACTGCTAAGTGGAGTGGGCATGTGGAAAATCACTGTTTAGTTTTTACAGTAAATCATTGTTTTATGATACTCATATTCGCTTAATGTTGCAAGTATAAAATATACGAGGCATGAAAAAATGTCGTCCCCAAAATATCCTCATCCTCACCAAACATATTTCGTGCAAACGCGTAAAAAATAATACAACTATACGTTGTATTTTGTTACGTGTAACTTTAAAGCCCTTCTATGTTCATTCGGTATACCAAGGCAATTAAGTGTTCCAGCCTCATTTTTTATAATCAATATTTTCCTCTCTCGCTAGATACCTTCGTTTAAATTACCCAAACTCTAGAAATATAACCAAAAATATTTTCCCTTTTTTTCTATATCCGAAAAGAAGGCGATTACTTTCATTGTGACTAAACACAAATTATGTCTCCGTTAAATTAAAAAAAAGAAGCAAAAAAATGTAACTACACTTTTTCAAAATCTACCTGTTCGAGAAGCTGCTTCCGCTGCCAGCTTAATTTCGCTCAGCGCTTCGTTTTGACGCAAGATCCCTGAGGACATTTTTCACAAACCCGAATTAGGCGGCGGGCAATTTTCTCTCCTTCCGTTGTTTTTATCTCCCCATTTTTTTTTCTTTAACGTATGTTGTGGTGTAAGAAGAGTTCAAATCAGACAGACACAAAAGAAAACGGCGTAGGGAAAGTAATTTGTTATAAATTTATCTGCGCACCAGCCGAACAAGAAATGAAATGACAGCGTCGTTAATAGTCAACCAGAGATCCACCTTGTTTCACAACCGTTCCTGCGGGCGTTCGATAAAAGAATTTACTGCACCGATGAATCTCACGACGCTTCCCCGTGTGACATGTACTGTCATCTGTGCCGCAAGTGCGATAGTGTGGCAGAAATAGAACAAAGAGGGGAGTTATATCAAATACATTTTACCGCCATTTTTTCTCAGCCTATGCCAGTTTTCGTTGAAGAAAAGGCGGCTACTACGCTGGAAACCGATAACTCCGATAGAGGGTTACAGTAAGAAGCCCAGGCTTTAAGTGCGCCTACAATGCACGTACGGTCGTGCATGTAATTGTTGTTTAACAATTTATAGTAGAGTTAAGAGCACAATATGGAATTGTTATTTTATTTTATGAAATGCGTTTTTCGATTCTTTGGGGACCTATAATGCAGCTCAGTTATTCTTTTATATATATATATATATATATATATATATATATATATATATATATATATATATATATATATATATATACAGTATATGTATATACGTGCATAGAGCGATATTGGGGCGTAATAAAATGGTATAAATAAACCAATCAACGGATTTCTGCCTTGAAGCATTTCACAAAAGATGTCTTTAGAAAGTGTATTCTTCATGATCAAATTTCATAAGTGTGGGTTTCAAGAATAGATATCAAAACTAAACAAAATCCTGTTGTTGTTGATGTTTTTCCTATGCACAAAAAAGAAAAAGGCAAAAACCGTCATGTTGACGCTGCTACTTATAAATGGCACCACAAACGCTCAGATGAACCCGATCTGCCTCGGGCGTTCAACTCTAAAGATGCTTTTGTGTGTTTTTGCTTCAATTTGTGCTATCGATGTGAGCAGCAGCGTCGCTCATGTGGTTTTACTGTTTTCTTCTCTTTATAAAAGACTAAAACAAACAAGAATTTAAAAACAAGAACAACGAAAAACCAAGGACAAAAAAGAAAAAATTATTTTTTAGTCTTAATTTTGTTTTCCTAAAACCTTAACTTGTGAACACTGAGTATGATAAATTCACTTCCTAGAAAAAACACCCCTGTGAGAAGTTTCGTTCATTAAGTTGATCGGTTTATTTCTATAACGATACAATTACGCCCCAATAACGCTCGGAAATACCCTGTAAACTTTTAAGAAGCTTTTGCTGTGCAGGAAAATAAATCTACGAAACCGAAACTAACGTTCCTCTTTCTCGCTTTCTGCGCCCCCGCGAAAAGAAGTGACGAGCACTGCAACAACCTGTCGTTTCCGTAGCTTTTATTGGTCGCTCGACGACGTTAACGCGTGGTACTATGGCGGCCAGGTGCTCTATAAGGGCGACCATTAGAGAATCACCAGATGAGCTAAGCTGAACGGCATTCCCTATTCCCTATTTCCCACTTTACTACGTAACGCGCAGCCACTTTGGTGCTTACTGCAGAGCGGCCGCCATTGGTGATCGCACCAATTCAAAAGATGCGACGGCGCGAGCTCCTGGTACAGTGTCAGGAAACTCTGGCTATTATACTATTTCGCTCTGTAACAAACTCCTCTACATTTCTGGAGTACGAGAAACAAACAAATAAAAACCGGTTTCCTAAAATTTAGAATAAATCATTAGATAACTGACAACGATAATTTTAAATGCTGAAATAAACGAAGATTTTTTTTCAATTTGAGGCATAATTTATTTAGTGGCTTTAGTAACCACGTTAGTGGTTGACATCGCCACTAGGCAAAGTGTTCATGATCGACAACGCCGTGCTCGCGAACGGGTTCGACGACCTGATGTCGATGAAACGACGTTGGTCACCGCGAGAGCGAGGTCTAATTTGCCTCTCGCAGAGCGAGCAGACAGTGCTCGTAGATGGTTTGTCTGCTAACGCGAGCAAAGAACGCAATTCGTCTGCTATGTAGCGTCAATCGTAAATCAAAAATAAAACAAAATTACAACGTAGGTTGCCTACTAAAAAAAAGAACTGGGAAAAACGTTGATAGTCTGTTACGAATCGAACACCGCGGCAATTTGAGGTCGGACGCAGGCTAAAATTATGGTCGCCTGCTATTTTACGTTGGAGAGGACAACTCGTCGTCTGTAATTCTCAGGTTGTCCCAATTAGACTAGACAAGTTGATATTTGCCACTAAATAAAAAAGGGTAATAAGGGCAAGCACATCAGGGGCCGCGAGACCTTCCTCGCGTTTCGAATGTTGGTGAGATTTTCTCATCAAAATACTGTCTGATTGTGAGCTCATGAAAGGATTAAACACGTCTCATTAGTTGATTGCGCTCACATTTCGAATCCACGTCTAATCAGAGAGCCGAGAGGACTCTCGCTTTCACCATGCGCAAAAAAGGACCCCATGTGTCATACCAACGAACCAAAGCACAAGACGTCCGTTCGCGAAGTGAGCACAAGATAAACATGCAAAATATTCAATTTCTAATTTCTTCGCTAATTTTGTTCGCCCATAGCTTTCTGTGACATATCTATGAAAACCTACATGCGCGTTTTCCAAGTAAAAACAAGCATGGATATATTTTATTATAATTGTTAAATTCCATCTGAAAACAAAGATAAAACATTTCCGGCCCGAAATATGAAATGTTCGTTCTTATTCAGTCACAAAACACAATATGTTTCAATAACTGACGATCGATAAAAATTATTCTGCGTGCATATTTTAACAGCCGGATGTTAGAGTACCTCAAGGAGCGTCTCATGTCTGCGCTGTAGATAATAAACTTATAAGCTGTGCAGAACAAGTATTAGGCTGATGTCTTTAACGTGCATCACACAGTAGGGATACACTAGCGCTCGCCGGTGCAATATACACACAGACCTAATATCGGAATGAGTATCGTACTCAATGTAAATGGAATCATGAAATTAAACGAGATAGCACTCGTTCCGCTTCCACGAATATCCTGACCAGCTCCAGATGAAGCAGCGCTTATACGTCACGCGAAATCCATTTCTCCCGTAGGCTAGGTGCGTCACCATCAACATCACCATCAACATAAAACAATTGGGCGCCGCCCCACTTTTTGAATAAATATAGTATGTTGAAGGCGATCTAAATTTATCACTTCAAATTATTTCAGTGTACACAACGAAGCAAGCTTCACTCGCTACCCGCACAGTTTTCCAGTCATTCACATTAAGAGCACCCGAAACGCCGAATTTCAAACATCCCCACTAATTACGGCAACAAGTATTAAATTATCAGATTACTAAATTAATGAATTGCCTAGGTATTGACATTGATTACAGTGACCCATTTTTTATCTTAAAAGAAGACTGCAGACGATCCCTTGCTTGCAGTGATATCGCTTTTTCATTTTTTTAAAGATAATAAAACCTTAATATAATTTGACGATATTCATTCTTTATGGCTATATAATCTGTGTAGCCTCGGTCGATGTTTTTCTTTTTATAAGAACGGATGTCTATTTGCGTGTTCCTTTTGGGGATCTGCAGTGTCACCATATGATGTTTAAAATTGAGTTCTTATTACACATACACTTTCTTTCTTTTAAATATTGCCTTATGCTTATACTTCCTTGCATTTGAGAGCGTGTGTATTACGAATTATTCATGCTGCTGCTACGTCACGAGACAAGTACTGTATTTGTTTGTTGTATTATTTTTGATATCTTTATCGTGTATGTATTTTTAAGCTGTTGAACTGAATTCGGGGGGCAGAGGCACTGTCAGCCACCATGTCTTTTGCACTGCCCCCTCAGCTAATAATACCACCACACAAATAAAGCAAAGCAAGACTACGATGTCGAAAAGCGTCTCATATATTAGACCAGAGCATTGCGCGAGCAATCGATTTGGGCTCGTGATAATCAATAGCTCGACAAGCATTCGGGTGGTGGCTCGTGTGCAATCGCTGCAATGACGACAATGCAGAGCGCAAGTTTGTCTGTTTCTTGCACAGAGTGTTGCAATGATGTTAGAACGCCAAACCCTTAATGGCTGATTAAAAAAATAGCGGGTAGTCCTCAAGGCATCTAGCATCGAGGTCTATCCACTATCCTTCCAATCAAAGCGAATCCGAACTCGGCGTCGTTCTGACATCACTGCGACCCCTGCGCAAGACGCCGCCGACTTGCTCTCCGTATAGACGAACCCTAACACTGTCTGTAGCTCAATGCGTGTCCCGTGCTTTTTCAACCCCAGCGCGTGGCAATGACAAACATTGGCGGTATCAGGTGGCCTCCAGTTCAGGCTGCGAGGTAAGTGGATGAACGCCGCTCGTTGTATGGCTCGTGATCGGCTCGCTTCCTAAAGCGACAAACACGGAGGTACTGGCTTCTGGAGATCGCACGCTGGACTGTGGATTTGTAGCATATGCAATAGGCAGAAGGTCGCTGCTTCGAAAAATTGTTTAGATGTTGACAACTCCACAGCCTAGCGTGCGATCTCTAAGTCAAGCACGGGCATGTTCCTCGCTTCGGTCAGCGAAAGAAGCACAAGCCATATGCACAAACTCTAGAAATCGCACCGGATTGAAGTCCTTTTGTAAAACAAAGATACGAATTAAGCTTTATCTCGTTTCTTACAATCTATCTCAATGCTGAGCGGGAACCTCATGCCTGCAGCTCTACTATCATATGGCTTTAACACCGACATTTTGTATTTATTTATTTTTTGAGGGAAGAGAAAAGGGGGGGGGGGGTCTTTGACGCGTGGAGTTGGCGGCCCTTCATAGGGTTTATTTTACAGCATCAAATGCGTAATCCTCCAAAGAAGCTTACGATGTTCCACCGGACGAACATCAAACAACAAAATGGCGGATTGAAGAAGCATACACGACTGTAGTGGATATAAGCAAAAATACGCATAAAGAAACCTGCCGTCTTTCGAGAACCATAGGTTGATTGTATGAAATTAATCCAATAAAATCTGACTGGCAGCGGCACGTGCAACATGATGTGCGTGAAGGTAGTTTTGACCGACTTGCAATACACGCGCTTACTTTGGCGGGCTACTTGATCTGAGACGACATGGAAGTGGACAAAGCTAATCATCAATAAAGAGTCAAAGTCAAGGACGTCTTGGTTCAAACTTTACTGTCTTCCCCAACACCGTGTATGTTTCCGCGACGATACAATTTCTTTTTTTTCAAACTTGAGGTTAACGTTTGCAGTGTACGTGTCATTATTGGCCAAAGTAAAAAAAGAAAGAAAGAAAGACAGTAAAACTGAAGTCATTCCTAGTACAAGGTCAAAGACCAAGAAAGCAGTTTTGGGTGGAACTCAAAAAAAAAAAGGGGAAAAAGGAGGGGGAGGGGGGCAGAATAAAACGTACCCGAAAAATGACTCCCCGGATCGTAGGGACCTCTCGCCGCGGCTGTCGTTATCAATTTAGCCCAGGCACTCACACCGACGCAGTAACAGATGGCTGTTGTCAAGTCAACGTCCCGCTCGTGGAAACAGAAAAAAAAAAGAGCTCGGCCCCGCAATGTATGCAAGTCGGCAGATATTACGCTCTGAGTAGAAAAGAAAGGTTTCGCCGTGAGGACAGAACGTATGCTCCAGTGAAGTTTCTTTAATATTTATATATTATATAATTTCTTTTTCTTTTTTCGTGCAGAGCAGAAAAGGCAGCAAAAGGCACGGGTCGCCGCTTCGAATAATATTTCAAAGGCAGATATTTTGAATAAAAAAAGAAATGGAATTGAAAAAAATAATATTAAATCCGAAGATATATATGTTTAGGATTGCGTTACGCAGGGATTGAACCAAAAACTGTAAAAACTGCTAACGGAAAAAAATTCTTACGAAATAGATGTATGAAAGATGGAATTTGAATGGCGTGCAATTGTGTGGAATAGACATACACGTATATGGAAGACAAGTTGAATGAGGGGTGCCGTCTATCTATTTCAATTATATATGCGTTCTCGTCTTTTTTTCCACCTTTCTGGGGCTTTTTTTGTATAGTGACGCAACAAGTCAATGGGAAGTTTCACAATAGCGTACCCGCACACTTTATGCATATAGGGACATAACGGTGCCGCTACGCATGCTCCAAGCCGTAAATATGTCTTCGTTTTAGAGTGTGCGCTATAATTTTCAGAAATAACCTGGGTAACAAACCTCGTCGCAAAACCTATAGTGTTTTTTATTAAAAAAATTGTTTTGTTTTACATTTTTAAGTGGCAGAACTGCATGTTGGTAGGACTCCAAGTGCAAGATGCCTTCGTTTTGGGTTGCGGTAGACAAACACCCTTCTAAATCTATCCGGCATAATCTTCGCTAATATACGCTATACTTGTGATCCACTACGCTCGAAACATTTGGCAGCTATACATTTTAGAAATACCTTTCATATACATCTTGAGCATGTCTACCGTCTCCAGTTTGTGATGCCCGTTATTTCTTTAGTTATAACCACGGACACAAGACATATTTTTTAATCTGTTTGCTCAAGGGTTTTTGTTCACTTCACAAATTCCAATGACAGGACACCGGTCAGATGAAATAAAAACGACATAGCGTCTTTAGAAACATCTAGAGATAAAACTATATAGGTAAACCCTTTTAAAGTCTGTACATCCGCAGCACGCCGTCCTCTAGTCTTAGAAAGGTTGAAACGCAAGTCCGAAAAACCAGGGTGGAAAATAAAAATCAAGATGGCATAAATCGTGATTTAAAACGTGATTCTAGTGAGGCCGGTTTCACTATGGTGAATAAAGTCAAATACTTTCCGCCAAAAATAATACCCAAAGTATTTTTTTTATTTAACCTTTGTCTATCATTTGATGCTTTCTATGAACTTTTGTTTTGTATTTAAATAAAAGAATCGCGAAGCAAAAAACTGTTTATGGGAAAAAAGCGTACATAACTCAAGCCCCGACCAGGGCGTTCCTAGCGGCAAACAGATCATTTTCATAGGTAGGTCCTTTATAGCCGCTGCCCTCAGATTACGTTCGTTCCTGTTTTGAGCCACGCAAAATTATTGCGGAATTTATAAGAAACATCAAATCCCCTCGTCACAATGACGGGCACACTAGGCCCGCGCAATTGGTCACAATTGCTTCCCGACGAGTAGGCGGAGACAACCGCTAGGTGGCAGCAAACGTTCAGAGAGCCTGTATTACAGAGAACTTCCAACTTCTAGATCGTGGTCACGTGATTTATAGGCCGCGTTTGCAGTACGAGATACAGGTGACGAAAGTGTTGGTCGTCCGTGAGCGTGTCCGCCTTTCCGCCTGCCTTCCTCCCAGCCAACGCGATAACGCAGCGCATTTTCTCCACCGACACCGTGTAAACCCAAAATGGCCGTCACCGGCGGAAACTAGAGTTTCTGCATAGGCTCCCATAGGGGAGCCAGAGTTGCGCGTTCATCTCCGTAGCGCCGTCTTTCCTGCACGGCATGTTGATCCCGCTCGTCATGTGACTAAATTCGGCGAATAGCGGCGCCGCGCGTTCGAGGCGCGCGGCGCGCTCCAAAGCAGGGGAAGTACGCCGGGGCGCGTGCAACGTCTACTTGCCTGCACGGCACTTGATCCGGCTCCTCACGTGATCGGATCTCGGCGAATAGCGGCGCGGCGGCACGTGGAAAACAGACGCGCAACTCTGGCTCCCGTAGGCAGCCTATACAGGAACTCCAGCGGAAACCTCAAGCGATTCTCGTTATAGGCCTCCTGCCTTGCACAAAAAAAAACGCTGCAAGCTTTTTTTTATTTTTTTACAGGGTAATGGGTGTTATTATCTTGCGCGTTTCAGACTTTCCCAAGTGTCTGCTCTGGTCCAAACTTGGTCACGAGAAAAATACAAAAAGAAAAAGCGAAAATTTAAACCCCTCGGTAGTACAGGTTCAAGCTAAGACATGAAAGCAGAGGAAACATGAGCGATGAAAACGGGCGCCGCGCGGCCGTTCCATAGCAATCGGTGCTGACGTTTCTACGTCACTTTCGCGCGGCGCCGCGTCGCTTGGATCTGGTCGACACAGATGATGCCGCGCGGTGGGCCTGTGGTGCACCGAGCGGCGAGCGGCTAGTGCCGCGCGGCGCCCAGTTTCATCGCAGATGTGTTCCATGCTTAAAGGCATGAGCCAGGAGACGCCGTTTGGTTTCACGCGTTTCAAAGTAAAAAAAGGAAACGAGAAAAAAAATAGAAGAAAACGCGTTGCGACGTCACATATTTTAACGCCACCACCTAGATCCAGGAAACGAGAACCATAGCGGTGGTGGCATGAATTTAACACTTTCTCTTGTTTTACGGCGTGGAATCTAGCCGATTTTGGACGTCGAAATATGTTTTTATGTTCGCCAGTACTAAAATGAAATAAAAACAACTTTTCAGCTAGGGCCAAATCAGGTGAGCGCGTTGTGCCCCAAATAGAGGATGCCACAGTTTTTTCAATGCGTGGAGCCAGGAAACTTCGAGAGTCGACATGAGATCCACCAGAGGTGAAGCTGGCGGAGACTTCCGGTTCAGATGGACAAGCCCCCAACGATGACCAATACCACAAGTCGCTATCGGACGAAAAGGAGAGCTGATCTGGCGCCAACAGCTGTTTTGCTCACCCTTGGGAACATTCCCACCGACCGCGACCTCCACTTCCTGCTTCACTTGGAATTACTCGTTTAGGTTACTTAAGCCTATATGTCGCCTCCTCTTCTTCATACCTCCATGGTCCAGAGCTTCAGTGCAAGTGGCCTATTGCAATGAAAACAAAGTATACATAAAGCGTTCAATCTGTTCTGAAAATCCAGGAGGTCCTCAGGGTTAAGGTTACTACTTGAATCAAAACTCCAAGCTAGGGCAATCACGCACGTTATATTCTGCCAATAACACTACTGCATAAATGAGGAGCGTACCAAATTTACGCTTGATCTTTTGGAAGCAGATTGCGACCACTTATTAGGGTCGGTAAACATGTCCATCTTCACGGCATTCCCCCTGAAGTTAAAAGCAATTGAGCCACTGGTGTTGTAGCCTGCCTGCTGTAACCATCTTTTGAACGTTATTCACGCACACACCTGAACAGCCGCTTCCGACTTATTGATGACACCAAAATAGTGTCCACGCAAATATTTTTTTTCTAATTTATTCCTACGAACAGGTGGTTGCCACTGGGGTCCAGGTCGGCCATCTTTCTGTCGTGCCTCGTACGACCTGTCGGGCATTTGGTGGCGCGTGTGTACGGTCCGATCTATTCCCCGAGTGGTTATCACTTGATCGGGGAATGAAAAAATGAAGGATGTTTTCAAATCTCGGTAATGCGAAATCAGACTCGCAGCACTTGAGGAGGAGGAGGGTGGGGTACGGACTGGAGGGTATGCCCCTCTTCCTCCTCCTCCGTACCCTTCCTTCCTCCTCTTCTCCCCTCCACCTCTTCCTACCCTCTTCCTCTCCTTTTCCCGTCCTCCTCGGCTCCTCCTTCCCCCTTCTCCACCCCTTTCATATTCCTCCTCCTACTCCCTCCTCTTCCTCCTCCTCCTCCTCCTTGTCTTCCGTATCCCTCCCTCCTTCTCCTACGTACCCTCCCATCCTCCTACTCTGTACCCTCCCCTCCTACCACAGTTTCCCCGCTAAATTTAGCTGGAAAATTGACGCCACGTGACCTCAACACCAATTCGGTTTCCCCGCTAAATATAACCGGGGAAAATGACGTCACATGACTCTCGTGTCACGTCACCGATGAACAAATTCAGTTTCTCTGCTAGATGTAGCGGGAAAATTAACGTCACGTGAACTCAACACCAATTCAATTTCCCGCTATATTTAGCGGGGCGGTTACGCCGACGGCGACGGCGACGACGACGCCGCTATACGCGGAAACTGGCGCCTAAGAGCTGCGCTCTAAAACAAACCTATGAAGATGCCGTTTTGCCGTGTTTGATAAGCTTCATACATATGTCTACCTGTGGTTGTGAGGTCCATCCAAAACGCTGTTTCTGGCAGGGCATAGACTGGTTGCCACACAAATGGCACAAGTACATTCGGCTTTACCGGAAGTATGTCAAAACCTTAGACATATCTACCAACCTTTAAGCCGGTATAGGCAAAAGAAAAAATGAAGTGTACAGCAGTAAGGTTTGCTTTGCGTTCACCTCGACACATCTGGAGACTCACGCGATTGACGCCGACAAAGGATGCATGTGCCGCGAACCTGGATAAATATTGTTGTTACAATTTTTTGCTCTGCTTGGCCCGTTACTTCTTTTACTCTTTTCAAAGTGCTTCACGATAGCCAACCCAATACAAAACAGGAGTTGCAAAGTTCACCGTTCATGAGACTTTTCTCGAGAGTGTATAGACATTTAAAAACTCAACGAAAGGTACGCTGCCGAAAACACCAAACCTGAACCTAAGCTTCGTGTTTCGTTTTCAGTTTCAAAATGAAGAAAAAAAGAAGGAGCAAAATGACGTTAGAAGTTGCCGAGGGCCCCGTTAGCAAGGAGCTTAACCGCCCCAATGCTCGCGGGAGGATATTGATCAGAAGGCTTTGAGCTCTATAGATAAGGCATCCTGTCTCTCTTTGCTTTTCTTCTTCACAGAGGTGAACTTGAAGGGAGACCCACTTGCAGTATTTTTTTTGTATTTTTCTCTAGAAACCATTTTACCTAGAGATTCTGCTCCGGCATAAAATCGTTGGTGGAAAAACGGAACGTCGTTCGCGCTCACATTCATGCGAACGGCTGGAGAATGCTGTTAGAGAGCATTTTTCCGAGTGAGACTGTTCTTTTTTTCCCCGTTGTTTCTGTGCTCTCTCGAGCACAAACTCCATACCGGAGTCGTAACGTTTTTTTTTTCTTCTTATATTTCTGCTATCGGGTTGATGATATTTTTTCTGTCCTTTTATCTGGGCCTACACTGAATTTTGAAGCTTCGAAAAAAGCAACTTTAGAAGGACAGACATTTTTTTGCGCAAAACACGACGATACGGCATCGTCCTGCCCGAAGGAGGCTTTTAAGACAATATGGGGATTTCAGATAGTGCAGCAAAAAATACACATCGTTATAGCACCCATCCGCTACGCTGCGCCTAATTGGTACTTGCCTGTTGAGGTCCATTGAGCAGTTTACTCTTTAAAACGATACTAATCTCTCGTAACTTTCTGTTCAAGCTCAACGTCACGCGAGATAAACAAACGATGATATTCGCCTCCAGAAATTTGTTACTCGTGCTCTTAACCGCGTGCATGGAATCACCGACAAGAAAACAGTTGGCGAGCAAAGTATGATATGCCCGCTTGGAGCCTCTCGCTTGTGTAGCTCAGAAGGCCCTGTAATTTACTTACGCACATTGATATAAATAACGCGAACATGAGGGCCACGCTATCTGCACCGGCCTAAGTGGCTGCCGAGCCCCAGAACGGGGCCTCATTTTTCTCAACTATAACGGAGAAGCAATGAAAAAAAAGAAAGATGAAAGCTGAGTTTCTCTGGGCGCAGTGGAACAATGCAAGATTTGTTAGCTCCGAGTCTCTCACGAACTCACGTCGGGCTACGGTTCACTGCGTAAACGAGACACAAAGCCTAGTTTCGTTTTCTTTTACTTCATAATAAGTCATTTTATAACCCTTCTCAAGTCTCCCTGATAACTCTGTGACAATAGTGTGGAGCTTCGATCATGTCCGGATTTTGCTTTTACCATCTACCAAGTTTGGCGTGAGTTTATACCACGAAGGCTTCACTGCATTTTGTGCCTTTACGGGCATCAGCTACGGATTGGTTGGTTGTTTCAAAGCGCATGGCAATTGTAAAAGAAGAGATGATATCGGGAATTATAAATCAATTGATTCGTAGTAATATCCGGGCGTTGTGTGCATGACAGTCAATAAAAATTATAAAAAACGTCGAAAAAAATTGGAAGTTGGCAGGGGTCCATAGACAATGAATGTTAGTGAGTTTGACGGTATTATTGTGCAATCACACTTGCGGATTCGTTGGCTGATCAGCGCCGGCGAAGAGCGGATTTTGGAGCCGGGTAACGAAATTGACTCGTTGTTGTCGAAAAATCTGGATATGGGTACCGAACCGATCCACAATTTCCGCCAGCGAATAGCGGATTTTGCCACCCGGCTCCAATCCTCTCACCGCAGGCGCGGAAATGCCCGCGAGTTCGCAAGTGCAAACACACCATATAAGCACGTCGCCTATGACCGAGTTTGGCTGATCAAACTATAGTCGGTGACAGGTCAAGAACAAGTGGAAGCTCCTTCCACCCCTTTCGCCTTCAGTGGAGCGACCGGCGGAGAGGAGGGTATCCTCCTCTCCAGCGTTCGCTCTGCTAAAGTGGAAAGAGGTGGGAGGAGCTTCCACTTGGTTCTTGACCTGTCACCGACTATAGCTAACGCTACTCTATTCTGCTTGTAGCCTATGCCGCAATCCAGTGTGCTTGCCGTGGGCTTGCTTCGCTTGCCAAAGTTTCAAGCTTGAGCCACTATGTAGCCTATAGCACTAGCTGAACCGTTACTTTTTGGAGAGAATAAAATACTTTGTACGTTCACGGTAATTATTCAGCTACATGGAAACAATACTAGTTGGGAGACAAAAGAAAAGAAAAAGATGTTATACCACGATAATGAGGCACGAAGCAAAAGCAAAATGCGCATTCGTTTCTCCGACACCGAGTTAGACCTCAACACATGAAATTATTTCATAAAAGACATCACGGACATGTCCAGGTAAAATTTATTTTGACACCGAAAGCTGAGACAACTGCAATGAGAAAGCCGTTCATGCTTTAGCACTGCAGCCAAGCGCCGGGCTAACAAGCGAGTATTCCCGTTGCTGCAGGGCGACGCAGCTGGAGCGAGAGTGCGCTAGCCCGCAACGCGGAAGCGTAGCATTGTAATCCTCTGCCACTCCTCTCTTCATTGGTTGTGCTTATTTTTTCCCAAGGGTTGCATGCCATGTCCAGATGCCACAACCATGGCCTCCTTTATTCTAGAAAACCTTTCAAATCGCGGAAGAACGTGGATGCTGTAAAGAGGACAGAAGATCAGGAAGGCGGCGCGCGCAGGATAGATTGGTGGAGTAATGGATACAGCTGAACCCTTTAAATCAGGCGGCGGCGTGCATTAACTACCGAAATTAAAAATATTATGATTAAATTTGTATTCAGTGGAGAAGCGCAAAAGTATCTCATATCGCCACTACGCACAATCCTTCATCTCTATATTGTTGTCTACTGAGTGTGATTTACTCTCTCATATTCACTCTTGTTTGGATCATCTTGGTCTGCAGTATGTTCTAAATAAAAAAATCTATTGTTCCCCACGAAACTATATTATTCCCTCGAGTTAATCCACTAGTCCGATTATCTGTGCTTGGCGATTTCTACTTTCCCAGCGTCTGCTTTTCCGTCGCTGCCTTTAAACCCCAAAGCCGTCACTAAATCAATATCACCTTGAGCAAGTGAAGGGTGGAGCCCTTTACAGTAAACTATTACGTGTTCAGCTGTCTCCTTTTCCTATGGCCTGCTATTTCGCTCTTTACACCCTAGCTTGTAACGCCTTTGTCCTGGCCTCAAACAACAACGAGCTTCCCCTGGAATTGTCATGTATACTTTCCTTAGCAATATCCATATTACAATTTTTATGGCTCCAGAGTAGATTTTAGGCCTATTCACACATGCAACGGAGCGCTAAGTCAGCGCCACGTGAGCGCTCGAAAGAGAGCTCATGTGGCGTTTCCTAGGGCGTGACTTAGTTCTAACATAGCACGCGGTAAGCGCTTTAGTAGCGCCTTTTTAGCGTTTCTTGTACCGCGGTTACTGCTGCGGATTAGCCCGTGCACTGCGGTTCCGGTTCCTGTGGTTGGGTGTACATGAGCAGCATCATGGGAGACATGTGTGACGCCGAAATAGAAACGCGACAAATGCTGTTACATACGCAATTAGTGCATATGTTTGTAGACAGCTTAACGCCCAGAAGAGCCTTCTGAGTGCGCGAAAGTTTTCGCCAAGGAGATACCGACCGGTACCCGGCGAACCTTGTAGCCGGGCCGAGGGACCGAGACACAGACCTTTTTCGAAGGTGATTATCTTTTAACTGCGTGTCTTTTAAACCAGGCTCACGCATGTGGAATAATAAGCGATCAGGTCGTACCCAATCAATAAGTTGCTCGAAGTCCATGACTGGATCGTCTGTCCGACCTGTCCGACCGTTTGATTGGAAAGCGGCCCTTTTACTTCCTTTACTTTCACCACAAAAGGAAAAACAAAACAGTAACGGAATCGCCCTGCACGCGCTGTGCCACAGCAGCAAGCACGGCAGAAGGAGCACGAGAGCGCTTACACTGCTCTGCTGAAGCGCTAACCGAGCGTTGCTGAAGTGCTAACCACGGTGGTGCAAACCGAGCGCAACGTCACGCGCGAATCGGTGCCACATGAGCACTGCATTCCACGCTCATGAGGCGCTAACTTAGCGCTCCGCTTTTTGTGTGAACCGGCCTTGTCTGCGACCCTCGCTCTCTCCAATCCTTTAAAAGGATAGTAGTATACAACGAACTTTCGGCGCTTATTTCTTGGTGTATATGTGTCTAAGGGATCAGTATTACATCAGACACACCAATATCTTGTTTAAAAAGACTAAAAAAGGAATTTTAAAACAAATTAAAAGATTAGCAAAGGGCATCTGGTGGATGTCGCTAAAGCCTCGTTTGTAATGCCCGTCTAGGAACCTTGACAGGTAGTGACAACGCTTGTCTCGCCTAGAACTATACATGCCTTGAACCTGACGTCATCCCGCGAGCTCTCCGTGCCACCTCGAGAGAAGAGAGGAAGGATGAACTCCCCTCTCACCGGGACTCTCTTATGTGTGTCCCAGATGTCGTATTGCGCTCTCTAAAAAGGTTATAGAAGATTAACCCGTCACTCCAAAATTCGTACAAAAGCAGCTTTGTGGTTAGTTGCGGTGGCCCGATCACTAGCGTGCTTCGGTCGCTTTTGTGGCTGGAACGCCCAAGACATCCTGTCGATGTCAGCTTCGCCGCAGCTTTGCTCGTCCCGAGACAATTTAGGTTACGAATGCGCCAGATGTCACGTGCACTTCGCTGGCTGTTCTCCGAGCGTTGCCAGAGTGGGTCGTTTATAACGAAAAATACAGCCATCAGGCTCAAAATACAAACGTGAGACTGTCATTTCCGAATATTGTGGATCATATTCAGCCTATTTTTGAACACGACGGGTATTTTTCAAAATTCGTTTAAGTATCCCTTTAACTCTCTTAACTGTCCTTTCCTGATGTGGTTCATTATTGCCCAAAAGTGTAGACTTGAATTTACTTGCTCGCTTTCTCCACTTTGAATCGATGCCCTTCATGTACAAATAGCCACAAACTCTCTGTGCCCATCATTCCTCCTCCATGTCCTGTAGTCTTTCTTCAAATTTTATCTTACTACTAGCTTCCCTGGCCTCAAATGATGACCATCCTATATCACCTTGTACGCCCTGATTTGGTGTTTTACCATGCGCTGCCAACGCCATTCTACGCACACCGCATTGTGTTACTTTCAATCTTCCTTGAATATCAGGTTTCATACAAGAACTGCATTGCGAAAAGATAAACTCCGTCACCATAACTCCCGTGCAAATTTCTCTGACCACCTCATACCTGTTATAATTCCACAAAACTCAATTCTTCATTGCAGGTGTATTTCTGTTGCCCTTACCAGTTATATATTTTTCATGTTTCTTAAGATATTCCACACTGTCATGAATCCATACCCCTAGGCACTTCTAATTATCTACACTCTGAACAAACGAATTCTTGCATTTTAAGTTCTTCTTTCTCGTCACCATTAAAAGCATGACTGCTGACTTACTGTTACTAAATTCTAAACCTAGTCTTTTTACTTCGGCACCACATATCTGCACTAGTTCTTGTAGATTCTGACTGTTATCAGCCGTTAGACCTATATCATGCGTATATATAAGATCGGGTAATGCCTTTTTAATCTTTTGAGCTCCCCAGTGGTATGGCAAGTCATAACCAAGACCACTATTCCTTAGATTTTTCTCTAGCACTTGTATGTAAAACGTAGAGCAGTAACGGTGATAAGTCTGACAAAGGATGTGCGACCGAAACCTTGCCTGTTTCCTATCCCCTTCATTTTTCACGTCTTATCTCACGCTTTTAGTTTTTCGGTTTTATATTAAACCTCGCTTTATCTCAATTTGTTCTGTTGCGTTTCATTTCAAGGTTACTATTAACTTTTGATCTCCGTAAACATTTTGAACACACTCCAGTATTCCCTTCTCTAGTTTTAAGCTGCTCATTATGTCCCACAGGTTCTTTTGAACTACATCGTCGGAGCCCCTTTTACATCCAAGAAAGGCTATCCAGACTGGCCCAGTTTTTTTCTCTGTTACCTCGATACACTGCGTTAAGAAATATAAATGTTCCACCAACCTCCTCCGTTTGCGGTATCCATTTTGCAGTTCTCCCAGCACATTCTCGTTATCTACCTACCTCTGCAATCTGTCCTTTATCATCTGCATTACTATTCTGTAAACAACCCAAGAAACCGTTATGGGACAGTAATTGCCTAAGCCCACTTGATCTCCTTTCCTTTGTATATTAAACTCATTCGTCTTAGAGTCTGTTTTTTCGGGACGTCAACATTCATAAGATATTTACTCACTACCTCCTGTGATGACACCTTAGATCTTGCGCCTAATATCTGCATTGACATATTTGAAATACTACCTGCACCAGGTGATGTACCACTGGAAACTCTCTGTCCCTCCCTTTCCCATTCCCTTTGTCTGATCGCTTCCACTTTACTAAAGAGACTGTCTTCATCCTCTACTCCAATACCACCTATAAATCTCTGCTCGTTAAATATTTCTGCCATCAACTTTGCATCACTTTCTCCCCTTTCAATTGGTTACCTTTTGGTGTGGTGATGTAAAGCTGCTTCATCATCGTTTTGTTACTTAGTGAGTCAAGGGGTCTCTCAGGCAGCCCCAGCGGTAAATTCCGTAAACACGGTGGTTTTTGTTTTTGTTTTATCGGGAAAGGACAAACTTTTGCGTCGACGCTCCACCATTCTCCTACTCTCCTCTTTCTCCATGCGCCGGTAGCCTCTTTTGTCTTTTCTCCGTTGCATTTTCTTGTTGTTTCACGGAGAAACCGTGCACCGCGCGTATTTTTGGCACTGGCTGAGGGATCACCCCAGAAATTGCTCTGCGCTACCAAATGCGCAACCGTTCGGCGCTGCTCCTGGACTTTTTCCTGGCAGCGGGCCGCTCAATGGCTACGTCGTCGTATCTACAGGCTTTCTAGAATAAAGGAGGCCATACCAAAATATACCTGGACCGAAAGGCGGAGTCAATTTGGCAGCTGGCCAACTTTTGTGGCAATTGCCGTTTTCAACACTTTTTTTCTTTTCTTTTTCGAAAACTTTCGCATTCAGTGCTTTAATATTCGCTCTTTCTTGCGTGAGTTGAAACATGGTGGCTCCAGCGTGCAAAGTAGCCCCTTACCGCTTCAAGTTCTGAACTAGACGGCAGGTTTCGCAGTATTCGCGAAATCAAATATATACGCTATCTTCTGGAGATGACCACTTATAGCACTGTCAGAATTAATTCCCTCTTGTGATAAAGGAATGATGAGTAAAACATTAGGAAATATACGTGAACCGGAAGTGTGTCAGGGCTAGCCAATAAATGGCACCTCTGGGTTTGTTGCCAAACAAAAGGGTGAATAACCAGTAGCAGGAGTTCTGGGAATCTAAAACCTTGGTTGCGTTCAGAGCTTCAGAAACGAACGACAGCGACGACAAGGTCAACGGCGAGTGTTCGCCGTACACCATGTTGCAAGAAGCGATTCAACAGGTAGCTTCGTTGAAGCAATCATAAATCACGGTTGTGCGGGTGTTCTGGTCGTTGCTGCCGTTTTGGTTGCTCTGTACGCAGCCGACGCGGGTGTGTGAGCCAGCCATAACGCTTTAGAACGACTGAGACATTACTGCTGTCATTCGGCCAGCAGGAGCCTGTTGCTTTTTGTAGAAGTCTCTCGAGTGCGCACGCAAGCGCGACTTTTGCGCAAAGCCAAAGCGTTGCTGACTGTAGAAAGCTCACGCTGTGAGGCGGGGCAACTAAAATACCTCCAGCTACCCTTCTCTTCGCAAGCTATGTACTGCACTGTCAAAAGTATTGACGGAAAAGCATTTAGTTCCTAAGCTTTTTTTATTATTTCTGTCATCGTTCTACAAGAGCGTCTGAAAGTTGCTCTTATTTGCGCGTTTATCAAACTCGATAAGAGGTAAAGCATGCCCATCATGAGAAACAAGTTTCCATGGTCTACGGTTTTGACGTAGAATTACGTCTTTCTCTGCACGCTTGAAGGGTGCAAAGTGGGGGAGTCAATGTCACTAAGACTTGGTTACAAACGTGACGTCACGCAGACGACACCAAAGCGCCGACTGAATTAAAGTTCCTAGATAAGAAATTCTTAAGGTAGCGACATTCTGAAGCGCCGACTGAATGACGGCGCAGGTTTCAGGAAGCGAATGGCAGCGCACAGCAGAGGACTGAACTGACGCCATTTCGTTGCAGCGGAATGTGCTTTGTCATTTGTATCGGTTGTCATTTCTTGTAAAAACAAGTGTCGAGGGATCTTAGACCAAATCAAAGCCCTTTATATTGGGAGAGTTTGGCACTCTTTTGAAGATGCCGACAATCCATCATATACAGCTATGAGTAAGGCAACCAGGAGGTGGCACCTTGCCTTCGCCATTTGTGTTAACAAATTTGGACCCCTCTGGACTAGGCATGCAACGTATATGGTGTGACCTGCCATTGTAATAACAGGGTTTATCGCTAATGTAAGTGTTTTTGGTGCTGCACACGTAGTCGGCAGCTGAGAGCTTGCTTCTCTTCTACTATTTCCTAAATTTAAATCGGTTTAAACTTATACCTCTTTTGCGTTAGAGTGAATTCCGAATACTTTCCTATATTTGGTCTCAGAAAATTACCACCGCCAAAACTCAGGGCTGTGTTGGGCGCCCATCTAGGGAGGCGCTGCGAACCACTGCGCTCGATCGCCAAATTAATTTTGGTAGTTTGGGAAAGCTTAATTTTGTTGAAAACCAAAAAGAACAAAAGGTTATTTGTTAAGTTATGTTTTTAAAGATCAAAGTAGGGGGGGGGGGGGTGCTAGTGCTTGCAATAGCCAATTTGCGAGCGTAACACAATGTCAGAGAAGTACAACAAATTGTGTTTATAAAACAACTACTAACCGCACACCTGCACTAGCGCAAGTATGTGAGTGTGGCCGAAAGCGAATTCCTCAATTTTGTGTCATCGTAAAGTCCGCTTGTTCTTGCGGGCGACAGGCTCCCGCCCATCGGCCAAACTGTCCCAGTATACAGTGCTCTGGACCGAGATAGACCACGCTGCAAAAATCCCAAAGCCCGCACGCGCCGCGCGGCGAATAAGTAGAATTGCTCGGTACGTCCTTCCCATCGTCATTCACTCCCGCTACCACGTGGCATACGCAAGCAGGCTCAGGTGCAGCCGTAGCATCAGCCGCTGAGCACCCCAGAGCCGAGAAGCGACGAGTCGGATCGGACGAGCGACGAGCGCACGGGAGAGGGGCCTGCCCATTTTGATCTCTCTCTTTCGTACCGCACCGCCTCTGGCGTCTGCTGCGCCAGCACTCTGTTGGAGCCTAGTCGAATCCTGCCGCGGTCGCGGTGCCAAAATTGGTGAACTCCTGAGGCACTGCAAAACGTGAAGGTAAGTTACGACCAATGGCGCATTCAAATCGCCTTTCGCGATGCGTTTACGCTTGCCACGGATACGGTACGCCGCCAACGACGTTCGACGTTTCGGCCGATAGGCGGGATGGCGGATGGCCGACGGCGTACTGGCGGTATACTGCCGCTAGCGCTCGCGCAGTCGCGGAGCGCAAAGAGAAAGCGCGTGATCTGTACCAAGGAGTTCCCGAAATTCCCTGCCGTCGTAGCGCTGTAGCGTTTTGCAACGGGTCTGGGTGCATCGCCGCGCTCCCTGACGCTCCTCTGCCGAGAACTGCGCGCAGATGCCCACGCGTCGCCCCTGTATCTGCTCACGACTTGCTCGTTTGGGTGCTTCAGCCCAACGCCCCACTCTCATTGAAACGGTGATAGACGCCGCTCCGGCAGCCGTGATTCACACTCTTCGCTCATCACTCCTGGAGAGCGGCCGAGCGGCCGAGCTCGCGTCATTGCGGCACGAGCGGTTCGCGCGACCCTCAGCGTGACTCGGCGAGAGCGTTAAAAACATGATCGCACTCATTTTTGGCATATGCGCCTCGCAGATGGCGGCGCGGGGGGCTGTTACATTTTGCCTTTACCGGACTCCAAAGCGCGGGAGAAGTGCAAATGAGGGGCGCCGCAGGAAGGGGTACCCCCTCATTCACTTCAATCCACCTGGCGTCGTTCAAAGCGTCGCTCTAGATTTTCGTTTCATAACTGTGCGTTCTGGAGATCTGAGCTGAAGCGCCATCTAGACGCCCGTACTTCGAAACGTTACTAACGGTACCAGAGCGCGCTCAGACGGAAACTCCTCGTGGGAGACTGCTCTGAAATAGTGGCACCGGTCCAGCCAATCAAAAACCAGAAAGCTAATGGCGATCACCGCGCCGCCATTTCTCTCGCAGCGGCTTCTCGAGGAACTGCAGGTGACATCTATTTTGGCTTTAATCGGCCATTTCCGGAGCCTGAAACAGATGCGGTGGAAGCTGGGGGTGGATTTAGAGGGGGGGCGGATGTCCTGACCCCACTCTCTTGATTTCTGAATGTGTAAACATTTAGGGGCGTGGAAACGGGGGAAAGGGGAGGGGGGGAGGGTTCCTAAACATATGGTACGCTGTGCCCCCCCAGCCCCCTCTCAGAAATTCCTGCATCCGCCCCTTGGTGGAAGGGGTTTCAGGGTGCCATATGTCTCTTAAGCGGACGTGCGAAATACCACCAAAGTTAAGATGCGCCTAAGATCGGGACGCGCTACCTGAAATCACCGCTGAGGCATGGTTGTATAAAAACAATAATAATTGTGCTGCAAAACTCTAAGCTTAATACTCTGAAGGGGTGGGCAGACGCACTTAAGGACGCGCAACTGGACTGACTCAAGACCCACAGAAGCGGGAAGAGCCATGCTTTGGCCTGTTGGTTACGCGACGGATCAGCTTCCGACACTTCCGAACCGAAGCCTCGAAGATATAACCATGCGGCTTACTACATTTGCCCCACTGGCTCGCAACATGGGAAGGACCACGAAAAGTGGCGGTTTCAAAAGGTCATGGACCACATCGACTTTGTTTGGGAGTACAACAGAGATTTGACCAGCCTGTACGTATACGCAGATTCTGCACTGCGAGGAGACGGACAGGAAGCCATTGGATGGTTTTATGTTAAACTCCCAGATGATATGCAGCCAAGTACTCAAGGGTGAATGTAGTCTCAAAGGCAAACTACAGCTATACTGGCAGGAGCCAAAAAAGCAGCCACACATTGTAACAAGAGAAGCCCTCTACAAACACGTGTGGGTCAAACACGTGTGGGTATTCACTGACTGTAGGGAGGCACACGCAGAATGCAGCATAAAAGGATTGACACCCATAGCAACACCGTCCGACAGCTGCGAGAATTAGGCCAACATTTTGCCGATGAAGGATGCGTCCTTCGAATTGGATGGGTGCCGGGACGCTCCGGCATATATGGCAACGAAGAGGACGACAATGCTGCCAGAACGGCGTTTAGCTGCGCCTGGAGACCAGACCAGGAGCAACAGGAACAAAGTCAAGAAGGCGGAAATAATGTCCTCCTTCGACTTCGACGAGTTCCCGTCCCTGGGAAGGACGAGGAGGCGCAAGAACTGCTGACAGATTTGGTCCCCCAATATCCGGACGGCGAACTACCTGCCGAATAGCAGCGCCGGAGCGACGGCGTTGTCCTGCGCCGGATCCGCACCAGCACGGCAATAACGCCTGCCCCGCGGGCTAAGCTGGAGAGAGGCCAGGCGAGTCCGACACCCCGATGACCCCGGGCCGGTTATCGACGGTGACTGCACTCGATGCGGGAGACAACAGTCCAGCAACCATGATAAATCTGGCATGGGAATGCCAGGGCCACTGTACGCTCAAGGCGGGCCACCGCGTACGACCTCCCTGCTTGTCATCGACCCAAAACTTTCGTAGAGTGGACGCGACCAGGGGGCGACATACAACACAGGAAGATCGTGCTGGACTCTCTGCTTAGGATTCATTCGAGAAGCCGGTATCCGGCACTATTTTTAAACATTTCATCTTCATTGTATTCCCCATCGCTCACCCCTCACCTTCCCCACAAATGACGTAAGGTCAAGGCGGCGGAAAAATCATTAAAATACGTCCTAAACAAACAAACAAGCAAAACCTTGCAAACTAAAAAGTTTAGAAAAACATCACGCGCCCCTCATTTAATACTAAACTCCAATAAACGTTACTACAAAAAAGAGTTTTTTTCCGTTGGTTTTTACGCAAAAACATGCTTTTTTAAAAGCTCGAGGTGACCACAGTAAAGAGAAATGATAAAGAGTGGAGCTGTTGTCGTATTTAGCTCGGTCTCGGTGGACGCCAGTGGCCCGGGTTTCAACGGTAAGTTTCCCAACTGAGGGTTCTAGTAACGTTGAAACGTACATATCCCGATTCCCATAGAATACACTGCAGTTACCGAAGCAGCCGTCCGGCGGCGCGTCGAGGCGACGCCAGGCGAGCCGTGGTGAGTGAGGGGGGGGTGGGGGGGGGGGGGGGTGTACTGTTAGGGCATGCGACGTCTATGAACATGTTCCGTAGCCGAGGATAATCTAATAAAATTGGCTCGAGCTCACTGTGATGACGTCACAATTACACTTTCCGCGCTTTGGTTGTTCCAAATGGCGTTGCGCAAGCGCAGCAGTGACTTTTGTCACGTTCTCGACATAAAGCTTCGCTTAAATCTCACTCGATTCATACAATAGGAAACTAATAAAGAAAACAAAATTACGTTGGTATAGCTGCGAACAACGACGCCTGTTTTGCTATCGTACCCGCCGTGTATCACGCTCATTCCCTGAAAGTGGAGTCCAGCGCAAAATATGCGAGGTGTACGTTCTACGGAAAGAGGGCAGGACTGGGATTGTGCCGCGCGGAGGGTATGCGCCGCGCGGTGTCCGCGAAACCGTTTTTCCCCCTCGGAGGCGATCGATGAAGACGGGCTTTTCAGCGGCTGCGGCCGGGAAGGACCCTTTCTTCCTGCTCCTTTTGAAACGACCACTGCGCGAGATCGCGTCTTTTTCCCCCAAAGAAAATTCGATTCCCCAGCAACGCGGGCGCTCCCGGTCTCCGCCGTCGACAGTTGCGTCGCCGTTGTCACGCGTAGCTGGGGTGTCTTGAATGCGCACCGCCACGTTATCTCGTCTTTCTTTCTTTATTTCCTTTCGACGCTGGTTAATTTCACGGTCCGAAGTTTCACCCGCGTCCTCTCGAGCGATAAGGTAAGGTGTCATAGAAAGCACGGCGCGACTGAGCGCGAAGAAGCGCCCACTTCACCTCGGAAGCGCCGGTGCGACCGCGAGGTGGGTCGTAATGAGAAAGGGCTTCCCCCCCCCCCCTTCCCCTCCTCTCTTCTTTGACTGGGAAGTTTTTGTTGGCTGTTTGTTTCTCCTCCTGCGGGACCGAGATGCGGAGTTTAATTAAGTTGGATCAGGGGCGAGCTTCGCATAACTCGCAATATTTTAACCGTGGGGAAATAGAAGGGAAGGGGAAGAGAGAAGAATGTGAAAGAAAAATGTGAGTCGTTAAGGTTTTATTTCGAACGACGTGCGTCATTTTGAAAAGCCCGGTTAAGTAATAGTTCTTGCAAGAGCGCGCGTTGTCTGGCGCAAAGCTTTGCATTTTAAGTATAACTTATGTTAACGGCAGCTACCCCGCGTCTCAAATAAACCGCGTTCACCGCTATAATTTACGGTGTGTTATTAGAGCTTAATTGCGCTGTTTTACAGTCGTTTGACGCCATCACACAACGTATAGATAAAACTACGTTAGTGTTTTCACGGTGTATTTTTACGTTTTGCTTAAACGCGTGTTCACACATACAGCACGCCGCTAATTAAGTGCTGAAAACAGCGCTTATTTAACCATGATACATTGCACTGCTGCTCTCTTACTTGTAACAGCCCATCATATGCGCACTATTGAACCGCCGCGGAGAATAAAATTGTGTAGATTTGCAACATGGAGAATGACGATGGTACTTCTATTACGCACGAGTCCTTTATTTGTCTCTACTGGTTGTATAGATGCGTGGCAACGGAAATGTACACTGTTGTGTCTACTGTTGTTACTATGTCATTCACAGGACTTGTAGGGCCGCATTACAAACCTTCAACAGTCGTCGTGTTCTGCATAGAGGTATTCTTGAACAAGCGACAGAAACCATTAGAAGACACGCACCTCACTTCGGTGCTTTAGTGCATAAAAGTACATTGGTAGAATTTACAATATCTGACCCCTGCTGACGTAGGGCGGCACACATTTTACGATATTGGCACTTGATTTTGCTAGTTCTAAACCTTGAATGCTTATGTGAAATCGAAGTACCGTCGAGGTTTGTGCACGTGCTCCCAAATTTTCTTCGTCGTTTCTACAACTGTTATTAAACAAGTACTTTTTTTTTCTCGCCGTATCTCTTAGGGCTTCAATCAAATTCTAAACCCCAAACTTCACTTCAATTTTTGTAGCTTTTATTTTTATCCCTAATTAAAATAAAAGACCCGGGGGACTTGTTCCCCAAATGGAAAATACGGGAGGCGGAAACTCCAATATTAGAACTACTACTTACTTATATCGCGACAAGTACGAGATAATAATTAGCGATAAATCCACCGTGCAATTCGCCTGCGATCAGATCGACCTAGTGGCACAGTCAAGTGTCGCGACATTTTAGCAATCCATCGACATCCAACCGCTCAAAATATAAACCGGCTCAAGCAGCAGCTGCCCGTTTATTAACCAAATACCGGAAGGAATTCAACCCGTTAACGAGCGAGGTCTTCCTGCCGGGATCAATATATGGTCGGCCGAAAATCTAAGAAAAACATTGACGTGCCCAGCAAGCGGCGCATTTCACCGCCAAAGTTGGCTGCACCCTCCCCTTCCTAGTGGACGCATGCGCTCCCAAGCACCTGCGCGGCTTCCTAAGCTGCCGATGCTCGCCCGGAGGAGCAATCGATTCACCAGGGATAAGACTCCAAAAGAGGAAGGAGGAAAAGGAAGAGAAATTGGGCGATAAATGTGGCCGTGCACGCATTGGCGCCGGTAAGCGAATCCGCTGAAGTTGCTCCGGTGTCGAGTACCCCAACGGGGCATCTCGAACGGGCCGTGTGCGCCCACTGTTTCTTCGTCGGCGACGGGAGGAGGAGGAGAGAGCGGCTACTCGCCTTGGCGAGTGCCCCGGGTCCCGGCACGAGGAGCGGGGTACGACTAAGGAAGAAGACCCGAGGGAGCCTCAGGCGGGAAATGAGTTCAAGCCGTGCGTCGCCGCGCTGTCGTCCCGTTTTGCTCCCCCGTTGGACTCGATGCCGCTCCGTCGGTGCTTGTCTTTGCTCTGGGTCTCGAGCAAAGGACCTCTGGTCACGAGAGACCGATTTACTTCAACGATCGAGCTTCGTTCGCAACAATTACGTCCGATGCACGGGGAGCTTTGATGGGAGGTTGGACTTAGTGTTTTTCGGCGATTGACGATAAGGTAACTGTGCGTACTGTGCCACTTGGTCATGCGAGTTTCAAAATGCTAGAGTATTACGATGAATGTTTTCGTGTTAGTGCTTTTTTGCTATTTGTTTTTCGTTACTCGACACCTTTGGCATGTATTTATGTTTATATTCAATCGTCTTGAGCCACTCAACGTTCCAGATAATTGGTTATCAAAACTTCAGTTGCCATTTTGGAGTGTTGAAAGGCTCCTTTTTCATTTTAAAAATCATGAGATACTAAACAAACCTGAAGATCAAGTAATTACGCTTATTGTCTTCCTCTTAGCTAGTCAGCTCATAGTTCTAACTTAACACCAAATAACAAATAAAGTCGTTGCGGTCAATACTGGTACCTTTCGCGCACTACGTGACCAGGAGCCATACTTAGGATGTAAGTACCGATACTTCACTTCAACTGCACTCGAACCACCTGCACATGCAACTGTCGCTAGAACAATATGCTTGGCATCCGTTTGTGCGATAATATACACCTCTGAAATCTGACTTATAAGAAACTCACCTCCAAAAAAAAAAAACAATTCCTGAAAGGTGCTTTTCCCTTAAAATGGTTTCTCCAATTCTTTTTTTTTATATAAAAAATAGGGGGGGGGGGGGGCGCCGACTTTATATACATATCACAATACATTCCACCGATACAACACAACTTATTGGCACATGCTACCCGTTTTCCTTCTGCATAAAATGCGACGAAAAAAAAAACATATTACTTTTCTCTCTGAACAGTTCGATAAGCAAAGGAGCACAGCGGTTTATCGACGCGAAGGTGCGGCTCTGCCGCGCTCATGTTTGATGCTCTCCTTTGCAGCCAGGACGGTCGTCGTCCATCACTGGTTCAGGCGCGCACAATATCGGTGAAGCATAACATTCATTTTTCTCCTTCTCAGCCCTTCTTCCGCCCCATTTCCCAGCGCTCAGATTTCACATAGAAGTAAAGCGTATGTGTACGTGTTTTCTCAATATCTGCGCGTCATGCTGAAAAAGTATCATTAGCTGCCTAATGCCGCCGCCACACTTATCATGCGCCGCACGAAACAAATGACACGGAGTTCGCTGCACACATGTTGATAGAGGTTATTTGCAGACATTCCTCACGCATGTTACAAGCATGTCTACTTCACTACGCTTCGAACATTGTGGTCGTCGCCGCGTCTCTTCTCGTGTCGTGCTTGGGTTTTCCGCGAACCACCCGGATCGCGGCAGGCAGCGGCGTGACACTTTTTACGAAGTCATCGGGATGAAATCGCTGGACCACTTCTGAGGACGTTGTAATCACGGCAGTTGGGGAAGAGCTCTATCCACCGTAAGTTTTAGGATCGACTATATGTGACACGAACTACGTTACCAGACATATAGTCGCCGGCCACATGTGCTAACATACGTCAAAAACCCTTACGCGAACAGAGTAGCGAAAGTCCCGGACAGGTCACTTTAAGCGGCACTCACACTCTACTCGTACATCGTAAAAAAAGACACGGTGTTTGCTGCGGATACGGCGAGAGAGTGATCTGCGCACTCGCCTTAACCATGTTGGGAGCATGTTTGCTTCGTACGTTCGTATTTGTCAAGACCGGTTATAACGAAGTCGGTTATAACGTAATAGCGGCTGCAGCGAAGCGATCACGATTTCCCATTCCCTTTTGCACTTCGTTTTAACCGAAGTCGGTTATAACGAAATAGCGGCTACAGCGAAGCGATCACGATTTCCATTCCCTTTTGCACTTCGTTATAACCGAAGTTGGTTATAACGAGAACAGCGGCTACAGCGAAGCGATCACGATTTCCCATTCCCTTTTGCACTTCGTTATAACCGAAGTTGGCTATAACGAAAATGGCGGCTACAGCGAAGCGATCACGATTTCCCATTCCATTTTGCGCTTTGGTATAACCGAAGTTGGTTATAACGAAAATGGCGGCTACAGCGAAGCGATCACGATTTCCCATTCCATTTTGCACTTCGTTATAACCGAAGTCGGTTATAACGAAATAGCGGATATAGGGAAGTGATTTCCGATTCTCGTTGACTTCGTTATAACCGGTCTCGACAGTACACCTCAAACATGTGTGCAGAGAGTTTTGCATGACCAACGCGACGGGATGCTCCCACGAAGATCCCGTTTGTATGGAAGTATTAGAAATGCGACGTCGGCTTTAGTGTTGCTGGACCGTGGGAGCGTAAATGTAGGGCGGTTATTGGGTTTCGAATTTTTCGAGTCGGATGTTGCGCGGCACTGCCTAGTTTATATGGCGGCTTGGTACAGCAACGGGAGCAGTCTCCCATCCTCCGCTCTCACCATCGTGGACCCGGGCGACGTTTTCCCTTCTATAAAAGTAGACCTTTCTTGTTTTTGACATTTCAATAACGTATGTTCTTGGGTTGGGTCGCGTATTTTTTCTGAATCAGAAAAAAATGCGCGACTATGCTAAAGGTAACTTCGAGGCCGTTAACAGTGCACTTTCTCTTTTTCTTGATGATTACTTGCCGCTTTTTTCGGAACGCTCAATTCATGAAAATTGGGAGTTATTTAAAATGCAGGTTGTGCATCTTACTAATACATATATACCTTTGCGCAATATTTCCGTTTTCCCGCAATCACCATGGTTTAACATCACATTAAAAAGGCTTTCTAACAAGAAAAAACAAAAATTTCGAGCAGCTAAATTTTCAAACGTTGACTCTAAATGGTCTGCGTACCATATTGCTGCCAATAATTATAAAAGTGCTATTGAAAATGCGAAAGCTACTTATTTTAATGTAACTTTACCATCACTTTTAACAAGCAACCCAAAGCAGTTTTGGAATGTAATTAATCGAAATGAAAAAACGTCGATATCATTGTTTAGTTCTTCTGGAAATGCTGTGCCTTTTAGTGAGTGTGCCCTTGTTTTGAACTCCGCCTTTGTCGCTTCATTCTCAGACGTTAACGTGTCATCTTTACCTCCATTTCAACATACTGGATTTGTGCCTATGTACCCGGTTGCTATTGATGCTTGTGGAATTGTTAATGTAATCGATAATTTAAAAATATCATGTTCTGCGGGAGTAGATGCTATTAATTCAAAATTCCTAAAAAGTACCAAAGAATATTCTTCTATAATACTTTCTAAACTATTTAATCAGTCTCTTAATTGTGGGTGTTTACCTGACGACTGGAAGGTGGGAAAGGTGGTGCCGATACACAAAACGGGTGATCAACATTCTCCTTCTAATTACCGCCCCATATCACTAACCAGCATCCCTTGCAAAATTCTTGAGCACGTCATTTTTTCACATTTAGTAAACTTCTTGGAGTCTAATAACTTCTTTTCTCCCGCCCAACACGGTTTTCGTAAGTCATTTTCGTGTGAAACCCAGCTACTAACTTTCACTAACGACCTTCACCTTATTCTTGATCGAAGTTCCCAAGCTGACTGCATATTCCTCGATTTCGCTAAAGCATTTGATAAGGTATCACATAGTCTACTACTTCATAAACTAAGCAAACTCAGTATTGATTCCGGTACATTATCTTGGATTCACGCCTTCCTAACTAACCGGTCTCAGTTTGTATTTGCGAATGACACGTCTTCTCCTTCAGCTTCTGTGACGTCCGGGGTGCCACAGGGTTCTGTACTGGGTCCTCTTCTTTTCCTTATATATGTCAATGACTTACCCTCCTGTGTTTCATCTTCAATTAGCTTGTTTGCCGACGACTGTGTTATATATCGTGAAGTGACTAACAAATCCGATGTTTCTTCTCTTCAGTGTGACCTTGACCGTGTATCTGAATGGTGTGACTTATGGCGTATGCAGCTTAACACTAACAAATGTAAGGTAATGAGGGTTTCTCGGCTTCACAGTGATGTCTCTTGTTATTACCTGAGTCATACTCCTTTACAACAAGTAACAAACTACAAATATTTGGGAGTTCATATCTCATCCAATCTGTCCTGGGAAACTCATATTCAATACGTAACAAGTAACGCCAATCGTATGCTGGGTTTCATAAAACGAAATTTTTCAGCAGCCCCCTTATCGCTTAAACTACTTCTTTACAAAACGCTTGTTCGCACTAAACTAGAATATGCCTCTTCAATTTGGGACCCCGGTACTGACGTATTAACATCTGCAGTTGAAGCAATTCAAAATAGATCCGCCCGATTCATACTTACTAATTATCACCGTACTGCCAGCGTAACATCCATGAAATCAAGTTTAAACCTGCCTAATCTTGCATCGCGTAGAGAAGTTTTCCGTTTGTGCCTGTTTCACAAAATCTACTACCACAATCATACTTTGCGTGACAAGTTATTAGCTTCTCCTTTTTACATATCACCACGTCTCGATCACCGACACAAGATGGGCGTACCTTCATGTAACACTGCTACTTTTCACAATTCATTCATACCCCGAACCACAGTGTTGTGGAACCACCTTCCAGCGTCTGTGGTATCAATATCTGACAGCGTTGCTTTCAAGAATTGCCTTAACAATGTTCACATTTCAGCGTTTCACTAATATGTACATATTGTTTTGCATTCATAGGTTGTTATTTATTGTATGTTGTTGAATTCCACTGATGTAACCCGCTCCCCTCTCTAATGCCTTCCGGGCCTGAGGGAACTTTTAAATAAATAAAATAAATAAATAAAGTACGTCAGTTTAATAATTGGGGTTGTGTGCATATTTACACAGCGTGTAGTTGGTCAGCCATTTCAAAGTTGCGACGAGTCTCCCAGCTGTAGATGAGCAATTTAGCCAGTGCAGTACAACCGCTAGCCTGGGGTCTTTAACGTGCGTCACGCAGTAGTGATACACGACCGCACGCCGGTACGTTGCACATCCAGATCGAAACGGGCAGGGGTGGGGATTGAACCTTACGTCAGTTTGCCCTGTATGTATCATGTTTTTTGTTTGTGGTTGTATTTGGCATCTCCGTTTGTAATCCTGGTCAACTCCCCTTCCCCCTCCCTTCTTGTTTAACGCCCTTGAGGGGCCCTTAAAATGAAATACATAAATAGGTATCGCACAAAAATAACCGGACATTGTAGCGGCCTCGTGGTCGGTGATATTAAAACTGCAAATGTACGAAGCGTTTATGATTCACTTTTAACCTTAAGAACAGATATTTGACGAGTCAGCAGTGACCGATCGGAAAGTGTGCGTGTGCTGTGCCCTGCACCTAAATAGTGCTCCTTCCTAGACACGTTGCCTGCACCACGTAGTCATGATAGGCCACATCTGTTTAGTGATGACACCACTTCCCTGTATACATCACAGTGATCTTGCAGTTGTCACTTCATCCTCAAAGGGTTCATGATTTATTTGATGCGGGAGGAGCGCTTATAAATTTAGTTGAGGGGGGCCAGCTCTTTATTTTTTAATCAGCGCCGCATGTTAAATGACGCTCGTAAAAAAGAAAGTTCAAACTACAGTTGTAACGCCACCCACTGGGTGCAAGACAAACAAATTAGATTATCCTACTTGTCATAACGACACGCGAAGAAGCAGTTGTCAAAAAACGTGAAGCAAACACAAGCCTTTAGACATACGTGTACCGATAATCTACCCCTTCGACTTCGAAATGAGGCGATTATAATATCCCGATTGAGAGGACTCGGTAAAATTGGAAGCGACTCATACGGTATCCTCTTTCATCTGGATGGTTCTCGGTTGCGGGCCTTAATAGACCCAGAGACTCGCATAACACACGCGAGTAGAGAAGGCAAGAAAGTATAAAAAAGAAAAATGATTTTGTTTCCTTCATCCATCGAGCCCAAAGTGGCCAGCAGAAAGAGCGAAATCATCGTCGAAATAAATAAATAAAACGTTCGTATGGCCAGACAAGCGTAGCGTGATCCTCAGTTGTGTGAAGTCATCGGCGTCAGGTTCATTGTTGCTCGGCGGCCTTTTGTGAGGAGTGCGGCTCATTGTGGAGACGGAAGCTCAACCCCCCGACTGCAGTGTCGGCCAGAAGACGACGTGGCGCGCAGTAGTACAGCCATCGACGGCTGTCGTCCTATTTGTCATAGGATCGACGGTACGTTTCTTTTGTTCCTTGGGCCCCCGCACGATCCCCTCGAAATGAGGGCTCTGTTAGCGCTGTTGACGCGGGGCTCCCCAGAAGCTCCTTCGATCGTCTAAGAGCTCGGCGCTGTCAAGAGAAGGACCGGAATACGTTTTTGTTGATCGCTTTCGGGAGGAGGGATAATAGCCATCCTTTGCGAAATGAAAGCATTCGGAAGAGGGTTGTGGGGAAGAGCACTGTTGGTGGAATCGGATACACGGCGACTCGGAGCGCCGCTTCACCGAGGCTTCGCTTAATGCGAATAAGACATTTGCGTGCATTTCTTCCGCGTGAAGAAATAGTGTGGGACAAAATAGTGTCGAAACTTGTAGGAAATTTCCCGGACGTTTCTCTACTTAGTTTCTAAGTCCGAGTGCGGCGGCCGACGGCTTTAGTCACTGACTATGCTTAAGAAACATGGGGTGTGGCTTACATTGTTTACGCCTTGGGATTGGTTCTTCTACGTTGTTATCGGCTGATGCCGCAACGTCATTGGTTGCGGAGTGATAATGATGTTCTCCGGACTCGCCACGCGCTGAACTAGTTGCAACATAACGCCACACATTTAACCCCTCTTTGTCACGAAACTCTTTCTTTTTTACACTTGGTTGGATCTGCTGGCGCGAACATACGGACAACAACACAACAACACGCAAAAACGAACTGGTCGTCATGTACAGACTTTCGCGGAGCTTACTTGTCTCATTGTGTCGTTGCATTAATGGCCCTTGGACTTCAAATTAAAAGAAGTATCATAGTTTACAGCACCAGTTTAAAATAAATTGTTCAGCACAGTCATTTTTCAGGGAAAATCTTCGGTAAAAAAAAGCTAATACCTCATGCAATGGAACGGCCACGTGAAATCAAACACGCCACTCTGTGCGTGGACCGCACAGTGGGTGTAGTGCATGAAATTTCACTGAGTTGTGGAAAGGTCTACGTCGGCCTGACGGGGCGATGCGTTAATGATCGAGCAAGGGAGCACGTACTATCAGTAAAAAAATTAATATGGCTCGCACTTGCCTTGCCGATACATTGCAACACTTGTGGCTGTGTTCCGCAACTTCAGCAGAAAAGGATTATGGGGACAACCCGTGAGACGTTTACTCGTGAACATTTAGATGCGTTTATTTATCCACAAAAGTGGGACGGCATGTGTCAGTGACACGTCAACTGTACTTCATGGAAAGAAATTTCAGATTTCGCCTGATCGGATACCAACTTTGTTGCCGCTTTGCGCATGTTTACATGCTTGCTTTTTCCTGAGTAAAATAGTTGAAAGTTAGCGCTTCTGCCGTTTACTTCGTGTTTCTGTCTTTTTGCGCTTTTTTTATATGTTTAACTAAGATTAACAACGAGCCCGGCAACGTACATTATATGTAATGAAGTATCATTAAGCTTTAATGCCTGTCGACTACACAGCGGCTCAGTTTTTGCTGTAAAAATAAGCCCAAATTTGCGGTGAAAGTGAGCCCAGATATTAAATAGAAAAGGTTAAAAAGCAATGCAACGAAGAGTCCTAAAGCTTTTACGCCCGTGAACAACAAAGGCTCTTCTTTTGCTGTGTAAATAACCCAGGCTTATGGCAAGGTATTTTTCGATTGGTGAAGTTAACTCTATGTGTGATTGAAGTACGTGTTTAAAAAGCTTGCATTATGTGAAGCGATGTATAATACTATAAGAGTTTACGTTTCTTCCTCTCAACAACACCATTCGCTATCTTTTCTTATCTCTTCAGTGATTACACTCAGTATGTTCAGCAAAAAACAAAATAGGCACTGCTTGGAAAGCTGGTTGCGTCATGCAGATATAGTTTATTTTACTTTTCTAAAGGGGTAAACTAAAACTTTCATAGCGCCTCGGAAAAGTAAAACACCTCGATGACAAATTTGAACCAGGAAAATACAAACTTCACTTGGAGATGGCAACGGGCGAAATCTGGAATCTGACGAACTGAGAACCCCGATTTTCTTCTTTTGCCTCCCGCCAAACAACGAAAAGTAAAACATAAAAAGTTTTCTGTCCTTTATATTTTGAAAGACGGAATTTGTAAGTTTCTGGTAATGGTTCCTGTACAAGTTTTTGAAATGTCGATTTCCTACATGTCTTCTAAACAAGGACACGGCCATTACCGGCGCATCCTCCTTCAAACTGGAAAAAGTAAAAACGTTAATTTTTTTGTTGTACTTCAACCGTACCATTGCTGGTGTTGTTGTTTTCTAAAAAGCGTGCCGTGTACAGGTATCTCTTTAGGGCGTGTCAAAAGCCTGACAGTGTGCGTCACTTCTCAAATTCTAATCTTCAAAGACAGGCAGAAACGTGTAAAGAAAACACAGCAACAAAAACAAGACCACATACAAACAAACTGAGGCGTCAACACCGCTGTTCTCTTGCTGGAAACCATCCAAGATTGTCTGTTTTTTTTTGTAGTGTTTTTCAGGATCCTTTTTTTTCTTCTTCCCCGAATATATAGACGACACTGCATGAGATTCGCTCAACAAGTCCCAAGGCAACGCTGGCGTAGCGCCTCGTCCGAAGTCTCTGAAGCGCGTTAGTGACAGCGCAAGAGGCGCGAAACGGTTTTTAGGGGGCGTCGGAAGAATCTTTGGGCGAGCTGACAGGCCGCACTGGCTTTTTTAGCGCCAACGCTTCTGGCTATGATGCTTCATCTGCCTAAACTTCTAACCGGTCTATCGCATTTCTTTTTTTTTCTTTTTTAAAGACAGGTTTGTAAACAAAAACCTTTCTGGTAAGTAATATAGAAAAAAAAAAGGTTCATCTTTCAGCCCGGAAAATGTTTAATGTGGTGGTGTGTTCGAGAAACGAAAGAGATGGGACAATTGAACGTAGTGTTCTTTTTTTTTTGGCATTCTATGTTTTTAATTATATCTGTCACTGCAGTTTTTGGCCCCGAGTCTTAAAACGCAAGCAGGCAGGTACTGAATTTTCTCTGAGACCAAGCCAAGCGCAGGCAAAATATCTCACGCCAAATCCGGCAAGCACTGAGCGAAAAAACAACAACAACAAAACAAACATAAACAATACACAGAAATAATCATTGGTAGTGTCCTGCCACGAGGTCTTTACGCAGCACATTAATCTGCAAGCGCCGTAAATAGCTTCAATGAATTGTGCGTCCTCACATGCCTTTTGATCGCGTAATAGTTACGACTCACGTTCAAAACGCACAGCTAAGGAAAACTGCTGTACTGCTAAGCGCTATGTGTTAAAAGGTTTGTTTCACTTTGTATTGAATGCATGTTTTAAAATAAATTTCATCTTTTAAGAAGTCCCGTACATGAACCTTTAGTCTTCATATATAATGACGGATGTTTGGAAATCGTCCCCTATAATATTTAATAAGTTACCTTTGTGCGAGAGGAATTTACAACGTCAAGATTAACGCAAAATCAAAATATAATGCAATGCTGGTGGGCACACTGCGAATATTACTGCTCAGAAAAACATGCGAATTACAAATACGACGTCTTGCCTTTACACTCGTAATGTATAAAAATTAAAAAAAAGGCTAGGAGCTTTATCAAAGCAAAACTATAAAAAAAGGTTTATGATGAGTACTTCATTTTGCCATGATCAACGTTGCGTCTGTACCAGAAATAACACTATGAATTGTAGTCGTATTATTGGTTCCAGCATTTAAACCTTCACTGACTTTTAACTGGTCACCACTGAGAGCTTGGTTTCTTTAATTACCAATTGACCATAATGTTTTTGTATGTCCCCACCAGGATGATACTGCATGCATTAAGATACTGTTTGTACGCTATTATATGTTACGAAGTAAACGCGTTTATTTTAGTTTTCATTAAGTCTATTTTGAGAAGGATACAGGGTTGATGATACAAGAACTGCAGCCGTTTTACGGTGCGGTCGTGGGAAAACGCGCTTCTCATCGAGGTCTTGACTTCAGGTAGGCAAACACACCAATAATATTACAATTTTAGGGTGACTGTTGTTATTGCAACCCTCACCCGTCCCCTCCCCATGCTTAGTGTAATAGATCCTTCAGACAGCGCGGTTGGAACAGAACAATGGTTTATTTCCGTATGAGCGTTTATATACACTGCACATGTTATGATAAGCGAACGCGGCTTGCGTTGGTGATAGGCACTGATAGCGATAACAACGAATATACATTGTCACTACATGACACTCCTTTCTCCTACGATTAGATGTACAAAACAATCAAGAACGCTTGGTTAATCATTAATGCCATAGCGTACAACAGGTTGTCGATTGCGTGTCGATCTTCGTGGTGGAGTCGGAGCTTGCGTTGCTGACTCCGGGCTCGCCTCCGGCCGCTGCGAGGGTCCCGCTGTGGGTGGGAGCCTGACGTGGTAGTCCACCCTTGTGCTGGCGTCCCCTTGAGTCGCCGTCCAGGCTCGTCTCAGCTGGTTCCGGTGTCTGTGATGGCGCTCCCCGTTGTCCAGTTGGACCGTGTACGACACCGGGCCTCGCACTTCCACCACGGTAGCTCCTTTCCACCGGGGTCCTGGATTGAAACTCTTTGCGTAGACTGCGTCACCCACAGCAAAACACTTTGTTGGTGAAGCCTGAACCTCAGGTTCACGCTGACGATCTGGGTGAAGTCTGTCCAAGGCTGTCCTCAACCTTCGCCCCATCATCAATTCCGACGGTGACTTTCCCGTGACAGAATGGTGCATGGTGTGTTGTTTAAACAAGAACCGCGCAATCTTGCACTGAGTTGTGCCTTCCTGTTGTTTCTTCAAAGCTTCCTTGACTTCTCTTACCATCCGTTCGGCCCTGCCATTACTGGCGGGATGATAAGGTGCTGCGAACACTGTGCGAACACCGTTTAATTTCAAGAACGTTTGTAATTCAGCACCAATGAATGCTGTGCCATTATCAGAGACTATTACGTCTGGCACCCCGTGAGTCGCAAACATTTTCCTTAAGCTGGTGACGACAGCTGAAGACTTCATTGATGGCATGATTTCTACCTCTGCCCAGTTGCTGTACGCATCAACTACAATTAGAAACACTTCTCCCTTGACTGGTCCCGCGAAGTCTATGTGTAGACGACTCCATGGTTGATCTGGCTTGACCCAGAAATGCACTGGAGCCTTGGGGTCGCTTTGGCGGTTACTTTGACACGGCTGACAGTACCGCACAAATTCTTCAATCTGGCTGTCCATCTTTGGCCACCACATAAGCCCTCTTGCTGAAGCTTTCATAGCACTCATTCCCGGGTGGTTTGCATGCAGCAACTGAAGTACCCTCTCTCTTGCTACTTGCGGGATGACCACACGGTTTCCCCACAGTATACAATCACGATGCAACGACAACTCGGACTTCCTTACCTCGTAAGGCGCTAACGTATTGTCCGGTTGCCTCGACGGCCAGCCACTGAGGATCCAATCCTTGACCTTGGATAAGGTGCCGTCTTCCTTGGTCATCCTTGCGAGGTCTGCCGCCTGGAGTGGCGCATACTCGACAGCTTCTAGCAGGAGCACATCCCCCGGCGGCTGTGGCTCGTCTTCGTCTCCCACGATTGGCAGACGACTGAGTGCATCAGCGTTGGAGTTGTCTTCGCCTCGCCTGTACTGAATGCGATAGTTATACGCCCCCATCAACAAAATCCAGCGAAGCATCCTGGGCGACAGCACTTCTGGCACCCGCTTGTCAGTGTTGAACAACCCCAACAGCGGCTTATGATCCGTGACTACGGTAAAGTCTCTTCCGGCCAGGTACTGGTGAAATCTTTTCACTCCGAAGACGACTGCTAAACCTTCTTTGTCAATCTGCGCATAGTTGCGTTCACTAGCACCGAGAGTTCGTGAGGCGTACGCTATAGGCTGCTCTTTCCCGTCATCAGCCCTATGCGCCAGCACGGCCCCTACCCCGACAGGCGACGCGTCGCAGCACACAACCAACGGCCGCTTGGGGTCATAGGGAACAAGTACTGCATCCGAGCTAAGCAACTTCTTCAGCTTTTCAAACGCCCGCTGGTGCTCACCTGTCCATTTCCATTCTTGATCGTGGTCCAACAGCCGATGAAGGGGTTCCGCCACTTCTGTCTTCCCCTTGAGGAAACTGGCGTAGAAATTTAGCAACCCCAAGAAAGCTTGAAGCTGCTTCTTGCTTGTCGGCGATGGCGCTTGCTGAATGGCGTCCGTCTTGCTCTGGCTTGGGTGGATACCTGTGGAATCGATTCTGTGTCCCAGGAATTCAATGCTTTCCTGACTGAATTCACACTTTTCTTTGTTTACTCTTAGCTGCGCGCTTTGCAGACGCGTCAGCACGGCTGCCAGCCTTTCCGAGTGTTCGTCCGCGTTGCTTCCCGATATCAAGATATCATCGAGATAAGCCTTCACCCCCGGAATGCCCGCCAACAACGTGTCGATGACTCGCTGAAACACCCACGGCGCCACCGAGATTCCAAACGGCAGCCGCCGGACCTTGCATAGTCCTTTAATCGTGTTGACGGTCAGCATTTCTGCTGATTCATCATCTAGGCTGAGCTGTTGATACGCCTGAGTTAAGTCGAGCTTGGTAAAAATTTTACTCGACCCCAACGTCGCTAGCATTTCCGCGGTCGTGGGCAAAGGATACCCGCTGCTTTTAATAGCCTTGTTTACGGTACTACGGTAATCCCCACATAAACGCAAGGTTCCGTTTTTTTCCTCACCACTACCAGCGGTGTCGCCCAGTTTGAGTACTCAACCGGCTCCCAGACGCCTTGTTGCACCAGGCGATCCACTTCCTCGGCCACGTTGTCCTTGAGGGCCAGCGGGACAGGACGACTCTTGAGAAACACCGGGCGGGCGTCCTCTTGAAGTTCTATGTGAACTGGCGGTCCGTTGAATCCAGGGAGGTCACTGCCGAAAACTTCAGCAAACCGCGATGTCACGTCTTCCACCTTTATCTGCTGAATTCCACTCAAACGGATGCCCAGCGACCCAAACCAGCTACGTCCAAGTAAACTGTTGCCACGCTTCTTTACTACTAACAACGGTAGCTCTGCTCTACAGCCTTTGAATTTCACTTCCACGTTTGCCCGACCCACCACGGACAATGTTTCATTCGACCAGGTTACAAGCTTTGTGCCGGCTTCTTGCAGCGGTATGTGACCTTGCTTCTTCTCGATAAGCCGAAACGTCTCTTCACTCACAATCGAGCAAGATGCTCCTGAATCGACTTCCATCGGGACTTTCTGCCCTTGAATGTGCACTTCTATTATGAACTTTTCAGCCTGTTCACGCACTTCGCACACAGAAAACAATGCGCTCATTTCATAGACGCCCTTGTTCTTCCCTTCCCGCTTACGCAGGTCAATTGGCTTCCGCGCCGTTTGACTCTCGTCTTTGGAACGACATGCTCTTGCCACGTGTCCAACCTTTTTGCATTTGAAACAAGCAGACTTTCTAAAACGGCATACATGCGGAGCGTGCTTACCGTTGCAGCGGAAGCAGCTGACGTCGTCCGCCGTGGTGTCCAGTTTCATGCGTGTCGCTTGAACCAGACCCTCGCTTTCTTTGGTTCCGTCTTGAGCTTGCTTGCGTATATCGCGCTGCTGCTTCTCCGTTGCTTCCGCCGTCAGCGTCATGTCGTAGGCCACCTCGAACGTAAGGTCGCGTTCTGCGAGCAGCCGCTGTTGAACCGCTTCGTTCTTGATGCCGCATACGAACCGGTCCCTCATCATAACGTCCAGTGGAAGCTGTTTGTCACCGAAACCGCAGTCTTCAGCCAGCTTACGGAGTGCCGTAACATACTCCGATGCCGCCTCACCGTGAGCTTGGTTTCTTCGGTAGAATAAGAATCTTGCGTACAGCTCCGAAGGCCTTGGATGCATGTGCTTCCGCACCGCCCCCTTGATGTCGTCGTAGCTCGCCGCCGTCGGTCTTGCTGGCTTGACCAAGGTCACGATCAGCCCGTAAGTGTCCTCGCCGCAACAACTCAGCAGAACCGCTCGTTTTTGCTCGTCCGTGGTTATCTTGTTTGCAGCGCAGAACATCTCTAGCCGTTCGACGTATTCATCCCAGGACGCATTCGTGCCGAGACGATATTCGCCGATCCTGCCGACCGACATCTTGCCTTACTCGACCGGGACTCGCCCGTCCGTCGATCCGCCTCGTCGCCAATGTAATAGATGTATGGGCCACGACCTTCATTTTATATATAATAAAAATAGCAGAAAACGTGGCTGTAGTGTTCAATTTTGTTCTAACACTATTAACACACAAGTAGTCTATCGCGAAGTCCCTAACTTAAACAGTGGTTTTGATAGAGCCATGCCATCAGATTCAGTACTTGTTTCGTAAACATACTCGTTGACCACGACGTAAGAAAAAGATGGCGAAGCGTATTCAGTGAAGTATAATTTGAAACGAGCATATCCCGTGATATGCCCTTTCACCGTTGCCGTTGGCCCACTGCTTGGCGCGAACACGCCATTTGCGATTTGTCGCCCTTCACTCGCATTTCTGTATGAAATGAGAAAATTCACCGCCTTACTTGTGGCACCACATATCTGCAAATTCTACTACTGTAGAGCATTTTTCATTAGATTTCAGTAACGAGAAGCAAGCATATAGATTTTATGGCTACTTAACCACATTTCTTTTCTTATCCATAAGCGGTGTATCAGATTACCACGAAATTTCCGAATGAACTGGTCAATTTAACTTCCTAGCGCTTTCTGTAACCGATTCCGGATATATTACAGCTGGCCGCCGCTCGTTGCCCAATAGTCAACTGTCAAGTTATTCTAGAAAATATTATCATTTGATTAGCTATGTCCGACGCACAACAAGATCAATCGTTGTACTTCTACGACAATAGTCAAATAACTTTGCTAGTAGATTGTGTCGTGCTCTACATTCGTTCGATACCTACCCCGAAGTGTTATTTCCTAGCATCAGTGCCTGCTTTTGCGGGCCGGCAACTCAGCTAGCTTAAAGGTCTGCGATTGATTCAAACCTTTGAAATCACGGTGTCCAGGTTATATGAGTTTAGTGCATTGGCGGCGATTAATATTGCCGTCACTGTTTACCGCATTTGGACATACTTAGTGTTCCTTATTCTTGAAATACCGATTTTGAAAAAGCAAGCGCATGCTGGATGTGGCGTTAACTAAAATAACTGTTAAATTTGTTTCCTTGTTAAACCTTATTTTCTAAATCCTGAACTCGAACTCTTCCATACTATTTTCTATTTTCGATATACTTGTGTCATCCACAAGAATAAAACGCACGATGACTTGAAATATTGGTAGACAAATTCCCGAGACATTGGGTCTTTTACTTCAGCACGAACATGGTAGAAAATTTTTATGGTCGACAATCTCATTCCAAAAAAATTCAGTTGCAATAAACTAATGTGAGTTACAAATTGTTGCTAAATTAAGGAAAACAAAATGGAACGTAGGTATTGAAAGTACGTGTTGACTTTAGTATTGGTATTTATTATATTATGTATGGCTTGGGAGACACAGATATATAACTTATTCGTTATTAGCGCACCTTTCGCACGTTCAAAAACAAAACCTACTGCGGAATAAACCAAGGCAGGGCTTCCAAATTCCCAGAATACTCTCCGTGCTTCCATTTGTTCCGTTGTGTTTTTGTTTTCCGGGAAACAGCAAAGAAAAACGGATTGTATGAACATAAAATCTAACCTAAAAATCTTAAACAGGAAAACTCCTCGACTTGTTGAAAGCCAAAAATACGTCGACCGTGCTCGACAAAACTGTGGTGAACCGACATTGCCTAATTAGCTGCACAGGCGCAATCAACAAATTTCACTCGCTGTCTTAAACAATCTCGCCACATGTAAAAAAAAAGAAGCATGAATCTTTATGAACAAGTAGTATTAAACAACTACTTCAATATCTTATTTTCCCATTGATGTTTCGAGCAAGTAATTGGTTCTCAATTTTCCTTCTAAATTAGGTTGTCCGCCCTTTCTTGCGTGTGTTAACCGTAAGATTTTGGTAAAGTTATTTTTTTTTCAACACACGTCCAACGTGAAAGATGTGACGATACAACAAAGCCCCTTACTTCGCTTCCGCACATCGTGAGATTCCTCCTTGTACCTGTGGCACGTTTGGACCGAGGTTCTAAAAAATAAAAGTCATTCAAAAAAGTACAAGCGAATTCTCCGAATATGATTCAGTTCACTTTTTCAAATTTTTGTGCAGCGAGACAGTGAGGCGCAGCGTTCGAAGCACAGCAGCTCTCCCGCAGAAGCGCTCTCGTGCGACGTGCGCTTTAGAAAGCTTTAAATTCGTCCACATTAGGACTTCCGGTCCCCGAAAATCCCTATTGTCATCCTCACCACAAAACCACGAAAGCCGCCGCAGGAAGGGAAGAGGGGGGGGGAGTACAATTCAACTTTCGGGAAGAAGGGCTTTCGCTCGCGTACCGATCCTCTAAACAATGGGCCGGAAGCAGCCTTTGTTTCGTCGGCTCTATCCGTACGCGAGTGTACGTATACCTCTGTTACGCGTTTACCCGCCTCCTTCCGTTCTCCTGTCTTCGCATACGTGCTTTTTTTGTTTTGCACTATTCTGGGGAGCTGGGTTGCCTAGAAGTCAAAGGGAAAACATCCCCAAAGCTTCTTTCGAAAACGAGGACTGCTCTTTTGAAAACCGAGAGTTACGAATGCGAATTAAAGCGTCTATAGCGCCTTGCACCAAAACACCCAATTACGATAGACAAAGAGATAGAGCAAGACAAGGACAGGCAACAACGAGAAAGAGACACAGAGGAAATCGAAACGAAGAGGACTGGGGATCGGAGGGCGGGCTAGGAAACAAGAATGGGAGGGGGACGTAGTGAAAAGTGGCTTCCAGACGGTTTTTGTAGCGACATCTTTTCAGAGCGGCGGACCGAGTTTTAAAAAGTGCATCGTGTTCCTAATCGTCCTTACTAACTAAAAAGAACGAGCCCTACTCATTTCGGGAAGAGATTCGAGAAGAGCAGTGCCTCTTTGCCTTTTATCTTCCTATTTCTTTTTATTTCATCGCGTTGTTTTAACGGGGGCGACAATTGAAGACACGACCGCGATAAAAGTGGGGAAGGCGTGACAAAGCATGAAACAAACTCGTGCATAACAAGAAGGAGAGTCCGAAAATTAATGCACCGAAATGACAGAAAACAATGTTCAATGTTTAAATCAGCTCCACGCGAAAGTCGAACACCCCTGTTTAAGGAGAGGAAGACGGACGGGAAGGAGTTGGCATTAAAGTAACGGGAAACCATCGTGGAAAGTATACTGGGATGACCCGGTTTCTCGTTGCTGAATTATCAATGAGCGGGACAGAGGGTGTTCGCACCTTGGGTTAAGTAACGAATAGTGAGATGAAGCGTCGGCATTCTGAGAGCCACTGTGCAACGCAAATTTCTTGGGTACTGTCTGGCCTTTTGTTTAGTTCGCATTCAGGAAAATAAATTTGGTTCCGCGATCGTCTTTATTATGTTATCAAATACAAAAGAAAGAGATCCTCCTGTGTCTTTGTAGTGCTAGCTTCCCCTCTGGTCGTGTGTGAAGGTAAATATCTTGAAATTCGAGGGCTTGGGATACTTGTGTGCAAGATCGTTTTACCGCTGCTCTAGGAAAACCACAGCGCAATAAACGAAGTATAATAAGCAACAAAAGAAAAATAGACGACATAATTATTTTGACAAGAATGTGTTCGAAGATGAAGTTTTTATACGCTCTAGGCATTAAAATTTCTAGGGGAAAAAATATTGCAACAATCTGTTTATATTCATCGACAACTTATGAAACACAAGGAGAGGAGAGTAACGAATACCTTGTTATTAGCTAATCAGATTCTTCTACTACTTCGTCAATAAAGCCCAAGAAAGAGTTACAAACAAAAAGCGTGTACATGAGAGGTACGCACTACGTTTACTATTGTTAGATCAAAGCTGTCTAACGATAGTAACAGATTACCATAGCTGTCTGTTGATATAGTTAGATTGTAGCCGCGGCACTCGATTTTACTGATTTATAACTTATGTTTCAGATCATGGCCGTGGAAAACTTACAAGAAAATAGTCGAAACGAAAATGTTGTTCTAGCTCGGAAACTCGACGTCCTTATATAATTTATTTTTAATTAAAATAAAGTTGCTGGGAGATTTAGAGCAATCGAAGAGTGCGTCATGCTCCGGTCTTTATTATGACAATGCTAACTCACACCTACACACCTACATGACTTTGTCAACGTTGTTAAAATCGGTTCACACCCGCGCCTCTAGTTTTGTTAAAGCTAGCTAGCGCCAGGCGAGATGTGCAACAAGATAACTAAACAACTTTGGACCGAAGTTGACCTAGAACATGCACGGGTAGACTTAAAAAAGTTGTCTTGAGATATACTAAAACAAATGGACCTAAATATTTCTACGTCAGACAGTTGCATTGCATACAAGCTGGACAGTGGATGTTTCTAGGGTTAAGTTGCTTAACAACGTTTTTTTTTTTTAATACTAGACGATCGCAATAAAGTTGTCCGCCTGTTTACGAGGTTTGGGAAGGTAATTTTTATCAACAATATTGACTTAAGGCTGCCAATGTTTGCAAATTCTTGGACAAAAGAATGAGCTATGCTATATGTTCCTTTTGTTCAATTGCGTTGACTTGAAAAAATTGCGAAATTAGTGTGAATACTTGTGCAATTATAGACCGAATACTGAAACGTTGTATGGCGTTGGTCTCCGTTATCGTTATCACTTGCGGTTGGTGTGATACATTTTTAGTGCCTAGAAATATATAATATGCCTCCCACCTAAACACAATACATTGCGTATATCACCTTCTCCAGAACCGTACTTTATGTGCACATAGTCCACCATGCATCGTATGTGACATGTGGTCGGACTAGCTTTCTAGATGTTCCACCAAACCCTTTGACATCACCTGTCTAAACTCTAAGTCCCCCTCGTGTTTCTCTCTTATTGTTTCTAGCATACTTCCCCAGTACGCTCCAGATAGCCAAGCAAGAGGAAAATACCATTATTTTGCTTATTTCTTTCACTGCCTTATGCTCAGTGTATCAGTGTTACGGAATGGACCCCCCCCCCCTTCCCTTCTATTCCAATTCTATTCGGGTGAATTAGACTTTCCGACCATTTCATTACTTTCAGCGATTCGGAATGAATACGCTCGGGCCAGTTCCCACCCCTGCGATGGCTGAACTCCACCATTCTATTCCTCTATTTCCTAAACGTGAAATAAATTATCATTGACAGTCACATTGTGTAACTGAAACAAAAGCAGCACAGAGCTGGTGACGTTATCAAACGCGGAGAGGACTGCAAGAGTATGCAAAAGCTTCCTCAAAGCACTCATTCTACTAATCCGAAGGGTGGTGCACAAAGCGTTTTGTGGCACTTGGTGCCACTGCAGACATCGATCGCGCGATCAAGCGTAAAAGAACTTGCGCGTTGCAACAGGCGCTAAAAATTAAAACCACAGATTTTCTTCGCAAATTGACCGTACATCACATACATGGTTAGCGTGTTTCTTTGATAAGGCCATACAAATGTCTAGTTCGTACGTGGCGCAAGAAGCTATCTTGCTCACTGCTTCGAGAACTTGCACAACCACACCGCTAGTGCGCTGTTAGAAGCGACGTCATGTATACCTGCACCTACTCTCCATCCACTGCGGCAAGAACAGAAAACCTCTGATAGTGTGCATTGGGTATACGGCGCCAGCTCATGGAACTGTAGCGCCGTATTATGAAACGTGCCCTACGCCATATTCACGCTGGTAATTGAACCGCATTTGTAAAACCGCTTGCGAACGCAGCTGGCTAAATATACAATACAAATCACGCGCATTTGATAACAAAGATGAGCGGATCCACTTTTTCGGTTGCGATTGAAACGTCAGCATGAATGCAGCATTAAAACGTAAACTTTGACGTGTCCTGTATGATTCGTACGATGTCTTAACATATTCAATCCAATTCTTTATATGTGTTCCACGCTAACACTAAAAAAATCCGGTTGTTATTCCGGCTCGGGAGTCGAGCCGTTTATTATTCCGGTTCGGTTTGGGTTTGGGTTCAGTAGCTTTGTATTATGCTCCAGTTCGGTTCTGATTCAGTGATAATTTTAAATTTACGGTTCACCAAGCGCGAGCCAGTTAAAACCGGTTCTTAATAAAAACACAAGTCCACAGCTCCCAGTCGCTAAGAAGGAGATTTGAGTTCAACACGGCGTCATCAGCATTAAAATGAAATTAGGTCATCAGAAGCCGTAGTGGGGAAACAAGGACGACAAAACAAATATATGCCTAATTTTGTTTTGCGATCTTGAAATTTTAACGCAAGGACCGTTCTATAAAAACTGCGTTTTTCTTCAGGCGCCTGAAAACAATTTCAAAGTACAGTACTCACATAGACAGCAGGCATAGTAACACCATAGTGGCAGCACGCACCTACTCCCAAACTAGCCACAAAAGACAACTGAGTCGTTTAGTTGTTTAGATTGCCAGGAGTTTAGTGTTCCAGCTACGGCGACATTGTTACCCACTGTAGGTGAGCAATTTAGCCACTGCTGCATGACTGCTAAGCTGGGGTCCTTAACGGGCATCACGCAACATGATAGGCGACCGCACGCCAGTACCATGCTCATCCAGATCACAACGGCAAACTACCCAAACCACCCGATGAAACAACTTGCTGGAACGACTGTCCTGAAGAGGAGAAAGAGCGAAGGCTGGTCGAAAAACAATTAAAACAAAAAAAGGAACCACACGATGAAAAAACTTGCTGGAATGACTGTGCTGAAAAGGAGAAAGAGCAAAGGCCGGTCGAAAGACGATTAAAACAAAAAAGACACACAGAAGACAACGGGCGACTTGCTGTTTCTCGAAAGCGTATAAACAAACAAACAAAAAAAAACATTTCTTCAAGCTGCGCCTAGGACTCTGGGCAACTGGTGCCCCGGAGACCGGCGCCGCAGTGTCGCGCTCGTCGCTGCTTCGCTTCTTGGCGCCTCCAGGTTTTAAAGGGATACTACAACGAAATTTCGGCGCTCATTTTTTGGTCTATATGTGTTCAAAAGAGCAGTATCACATGGAACATACCAATATCTTGTTAAAAAAGTCTCGAAAATAAATTTTAAAACGAATTAAACGATTAGCAAAGAGCACCTGGTGGATGTCGCTAACGCCTCGTTTGTAATGCTCGTCTAGGAACCTTGACAGCTAGTGACGGAGGTCGTCTCGCCTCCGGCCACGACGAGAGAAGGGGCGAAGGATAAACTCCCCTCTTCCCGAGAATCCCTTTTGTGTGTCGCAGAAGTCGCTATTGTCCCCCTACAAGATTATAAACCCGTCACTCAAAATTCGTACAAAAGCAGCCGCTTCGGTGGCTGGAACGACTAGGCCATCCTCTCGACGTCAGCCTCGCCGTAGCTTTGCTCGTCTTGAGACGACCTACGTCACGAGTGCGTTGGATGTCACGTGCTCTAAGCTGGGCCTTCTCCGAGCGCTTGCCAGAGTGGACCGTTTATAACGAAAAATACAGCCACCACGATCAAAATACAAACGTGCGATTGTCATTTACGGATATTGTGGATCATATTCAACCTATTTTTGAACACGACGGGAATATTTCAAATTTCGTTGTAGTATTCCTTTAACACCGCGGAACAAACGCGCTGGTAGCCGTCAACTTTTTGTGTATACTTTGATATTTATGTTCGCTTTCTTCTTCCGTAAGTAATATTGCACAGCAGCAAGAAAATACACGCACACACTAAGACGAGCTCTCTAGCCTCTTGGCATAGTCAGATAGTTATACTCCGTTTTACCTTACCATGTACCACGATGGATGCTACGGATGCTACGAACCACCCGAGCCAATCCATGGTTCGTAGCTTGTCCGGTGACTTCGTGCTCTCCGTGTCGCTCCGCTCAACCGGAAGGACACGTGATCCCCTCTGAGCTATGAATTGTCTCCGGTGGCTCGTAGCGTCTTCTGCGGTCCATCTAAGGTAAAACAGAGTATAAAGTGTAGGCCTCCATGCCAACTCGCTGATGCCAATTCCCGCCGGACATAGATGTGAAATATCCGTGTTTATTTTTTAGCTGTCTCTCTGTTGTCGCTGCCGTTTGTTTAGTAAAAACTAAGCCGCCGATGCAAATATTTATTTGACTTTGCGACGCCACACCAAGAAGGCGCGGCTTGCATTTTATTACGTTGAAGATTTTCCAATGACCCGGTAACCGCCACCTGAGATAACGGTTCCGTTTCGGTTCGGATTCAATATGAAATGTTTGATTTCGGTCAGAGTCTTTTCAGTTAAGTTATAAATAAGAGTTTTGTTACGGTTTTCGGTTCACGCTCGGTTCGACACCCCTGTTTAAAGCTACGTGCTAATCGCACATAATCACAACAGCCGCTTTGTCGCGTCTCGTGGCGACAGGAACGATACCTTGTTCGTCTATAACTATTTAGTTTTGGTTGCTTCACTGAGGGCGCGCAATTTTCACCCTGGAAAGAGCATAAGCCAGAGAGACAATCAATTGTCTGTCACCTTCAGTGCAATTGTGCTGTTCTAAAAGCCACTTATTATGCACTAGCGAATTGGGCCATCAGCCTGTAGGCCCTAGATGAAAATCAACACAGCTCGCATAAGGACCGAGCCATTCCATCCCCACTCCATTCAGGGCAAAATACAACTAATTCCATACCCCCCCCCCCCGCGCCGCCGTCATTCCATTTCCATTCCATTCCGGGGTCACGAAAATGCGTAATGATTCCGGAATCATTCCGACTCCGGAGTGGCACCTCCGGAACACTGCAATGTATTCCACTTCTCAGTCATAAAAGTCTAAACTTTCGATGGCAAATACCTAAAATACTAATGGGACGCTGTAGCACATACGACTTATTAAATGCGCCAGACAATCATCGAGGGACCAATAGTAACAATAATTGTAATAGGAATATTTATTTAGCTGTGTAATGCCCCTGAGCTGCAGAAAGGCCTGTGCGCGAAGATTCCTCTGGCACCTGTCAATATGCGCATTATACGCATTATCAAGATATTTGCCACAAGCGCCTTAACATATTGTCACATAAAACGTTGCGTCCATTATTTGAACATCTTTAATCGTAGAGAAGATTTGCATGCAGATGAAGTTCCACAAACACATACTTTTCCTGGGATTGTTTCCCGCTTCCCACTATATATGGAAATACTTGCAGGCAACAGAAGGGTATGCAAATAACGATTGGAACGTTCTATATCCAACTTGGAGTTTGCGTCACATTTCAAATTGTGTAGGAACCAGGTCAGGATACAAAAACTGGAAACGCGACGGCTGAGAACATTTTCAAACAGTTTCTATTAAAAGAATTAGAATATTCGAAAACACACACACACACAAAAAAGAGACCGATTCTCCGAAACTCAAACAAAAATGTCTACGCATAAACAGGCACACATCCGTAAGTGCAAGTTACACACGCGCCCACAGTTGGTAGCTTACCCACGTGCATTCAAAGAACGAAAAAAAAAACGGCAAATAAGGAACGCTGATAACCGGGGACCGAGTCAATACCTCCCGTCGAAACGTCCGCATGAGAAAGATTCAATATCGAATCGCCCGCTGCTTTCTTGATACAAGCCGCGTCAAATCCAGGGCAGCGAGGCACCGAAGACGGCGCGACAGCGCCGCTCGCGTTTGGTATTTCTCACAATTTTACCTCCGCGACGTGCACAAGTTCTAGACAGCACGAATTGAAGAATAAACTTGGGAGTGTGATAATACGTAACATAGGATTGCCAAAAGAACAACATTCAGCCCGCATGCCTGTGTAAAAGATGTGAGATTGGACGGCTGGGGCTTGTTGCATTGGAGACCGGGCGAGCGCAGCACGGTATGCGTGGGACTATTCATCACACGAGGAACCTGTTTGCATGCACAGCAGTTTGGTCTGGAGCAAATACACCGAGGTTTTTGTGATTTGCTTTTTATGTGTGTGCTGTTTTTTGTCTTGAGGAGAGGAATGTCGCGAAGGACTCAGGGAAACAATCGTTTCTCTCCTACCTTGCATCGCGCTCGAGCGAGCATGTGAGCTTGTAAGCTTCTCTATAGGTTTGTGCGGGTTTGGGTGCCTCGAAAGCGTTACCAGATATATAGTAGTTCTGTGCGTAGTCTCTCACTTGTTATAATGTTCCTGAATAGCCTTCCACGATTGTCCGAACGCTTACAATGACGTCTTTAGTGGAAATAGTTTTCGTTTCATCGACACAAAACAAAGTAAGGTTTGAAGCGTCAAATTTGACCGTATAAGTGTAATAATACGACAAATCCAAGCTTCGTCCGGGCTTTTTACGCATATGTGGAACTTGTTGTTTGCAGTTTCTGTTAAATAGCCATGATTGCAACTCCTGACGTCAAGGCGAGGCAAATACTGATCGATATATTACATATGGGTACCATAAAGCCAGAGTCGCAATGCTTATACACCATACAAAAGACAGTCTGCATACAGATTCGAAGGCAAGTCACCGCGATGGTCCGTGCTTCGAATGCCGCACGGCAATGCGTTTGAAAAGAAACTTGGCACGCGGCATTCAAACCACGGATATGGCGGTGACTCGTATTTGCAGGCTGCCTTTTGTATTGATGTACGAGCATTGTGACCCCGGCTTAAGAGAGCGCCACTGAAACATAATAATGATACCACGGAAGAGCCATGAGCAGCCACATCACGCTGAAGTGTATAGCTGTTTACAGATTGGGCCCCGATTCTATAGGAGGGCACAAGCGGATCCGACGCTGTAAAACGGGCCGGAAAAATCGGCGCCTGCATATAAACACCTCGAACTTTCACCAAATGTGTACTGAACAGGTCGGTTTGCCAAAGTCAACGTCGTCCGTGTTCGCAAACGATCGAGTTAGCGACATTATTAACTTGTGGAACCATCTCTCGTAAGACACAATGACACAGCTGCGCCAGAAGTTAATCGCGTCGCTAACTCGATGGCATGCGAACACGCACGACGTTCGACTTTGGCAACCGGCCTGTTCAGTGCACATTCCGTGAAAGTTCGAGATGTTTCCACGCAGGCGCCGATTTTTCAGGATCGTTTTACAGCATCCTATCCGCTTGTGTTACCATATATAAATATCTGCTTTGTCAACCGTAGTTCTTATGCTACTATAATAGCGTGTTTACTCTAGTAGAACAGGATATGTTTATAAACAAGAGTCGCATGTCTACTTTCCCGCTGCGGCAAAAACCAACCAATCATAGAGTCCCATACAAGAAAGGAAGCGAATAACAAGATAAGACAAATGCATTCTTCGCGAAAATGAGATCAGCGCAGATAACATTTCCGCCAGAAGGCGTTATCTCTGCTCCCCCAGTTCCTGGGCTCTTGTAGATCGCGAGGATTGGCTATTCGTGTGCCCCTCGGGAAAGAGAACCCACGCGGTTTCGTTAATACTTCGTGCGTTCGATACTCGAATAAACACTGAACCGCTCCTACATTGCTCCCAGATCGATGCTACCGGGATGAAAGTCTGTTATTTTCATATAGGTCACTACATCTATGCCTCTATTACTACACTCGTGGCATGCTCTTTCTCCTACATTGCTATTGTGCTACTGAAAAGTTCAGCTATTATATTGATTTTATACACTGCACTCTAGAAAAACGTTTGAAAGTTAACTTTTCTGTTGCGAAGGGAGAAGGTCAATCAGACGGACGAACTTAACAAATGAGAAGCAACCTGTTAATTCCGAGATGAACCGTAAAACAACCTCAAAACTTAGCTACTATAGTCACTGGCCAGCCTGGAAAAACGCAGGGAGTAGCGAATTCTGATATTTTACGTTAATAACTCACAAATTTTCCATCGAATCAGAAAGATCGTCGCCTACGTTTTGAGATTCGGACGCCTCCAAAATTAGAGTGCACTTTACGGGGCTCGAACATAACCTCTGAGCTTTAATTTATCGATGCTCAAAGGTAACCACTTCAACTTACTTCTACTACAGTTTACGAGGGCAGGCTACCCAAGTTAAATATTTGATATGAGCGGAGTCGTAGAATATCTGGCACCATGTACGCCATGCAAAATCTATCGAAACTTATATTGAGCATTGAAAGGAAAAAGGAAAAATAACGATATTAAACTATTTCGTCTTCCAAGCAGCTCGTCCACTTAAGATACGAATATTTAGATTGAAATTCGAAATTTGACGTGTGTTCTTCTTGATCTTGAATGCAAAAAACTAACGGCTGCCAATAGAAACGGATGGCATGTGCTCATTCATACGTTATAGAGAATCTTAACATAAGTGGCAATCTTATGTTAGGCTGGCAATCTGTTGGCAATCTTATGTTAAGCTTACGTTTCTGCTATACATAATGACATAATGAATGAATAATCTTTATGCAATGTCAAACTCTGTTCACCATTATGAATAGAAAAACGCAGAGTATACGCACTCTGGCTCAATCGAGCGGTTGGGCGTTCAAACGATCACGGTGGCTATCGGCAGTACGCTTACTTACTTACACTAAAATAGAAAGACAAGAATTTGACAGGACACTCGACACACAGTAATAACAGCTGAAAAAACAAAAGCGCAACAGTACACTTCCGTCTTTACAGTGAGTGCGCAGCGACAGTGGGCAGTATGGCTTTTCTACATCGTGACATGGTGTGTATAGACCTTATTCCCGATAAGCTACTTATAACTACTCTGAATTAATTATATATTGCTACCGCGTGACAGCATATGAACTGCTTTATATTTCCTAGACGAAGATCAGTTTAGGGTAATGAGCATGATTCGCTAGAAGAAAATACATTTCATTCCGAAATGCAAAATGCGCGACCGCTGACAACGCTGTAAGCGTATTTCTTCAAGAAAATGAGTTCACTGTAAGAACAGAATGTATCGATTTTAGATATTCAGACGATCTTCGTTAATGGCGGGTCTTGCCTCGGAAAGAAGACATATTGTATAAAGCTATCCCTTAAACACACCTCTGTTCGGTGATCTACCCCTTCAAGCACACGACAATAGGAGTCTCCGAAAACTCCAGTATCTGCCCCCCCCCCCTTTCAGCCGTGTGGCTACATACTTCCCAAAACAAATCGATACGAACGAGGCTACATTCTGAAGATGCACGACTATGTAGTTACCGTATGACACTACCATAAGGAGTTTGAAGGGTTCATTGCGACCCTATACTTAATCTCAAACTTCAGATGTGTCTCGATTGTAGTACGACGTCCCGGGGAAATAGGAAGCCACGGCGAATAAAATCCACACGCACACACACACGAGCACGCACACGCACTCACGCTCCCGCGCGCACACTCACGCACATACATTCACACACAAATACATACATGTCGCTCCTTCCAGTTATCAGGCGGCTTCTGCCGCGGCCCCCGTGACAGCAGGCCTCGCGCCCGCTCGAGCGTAGAATCCGGGCGCAAACAGCCGATCGAAGTCGACCAATTACGTGTTGCGGTTCCCTAAATTAATTGTGACACCGCGGGAGTCAGGAATGTCGACCGCGTTCTCTCTCGTTTTTTCTTTTCTTTTTATTTCATTTTTTTTTTTGCCTGTTGTACTTCCACGATGGGAGAGTTGTAGTATCCGCGTGCGTACAAGTGAGCCACGTCCAGCCAGACCAAGCGGACGAGGCGCCGGCCTAACCCGGATTTACGGCCTCCTGTGGTCCAGGGTTGGGACTCCGACGCATTTATCTGGCACGGCACGAGAGACGAACGTGTGCGCGTGTACCAGACGAAAGGCAGTGAAGGACTTCCGCGTCCGGGTGTGTTTGTGTTGCCGACGTCCGGCGTTGGTTTTTCTATACCTCGCGTTTGGACGGTGCAGCCGCACCGAGCCAGAAAGTAAGGCCTCATCTCGACGAGAGCATCGTGGCTGTTCACTATATTTCACTGACAACTTTAGAAAAACAAGGATTATTGTGCTCGAGATTCTCGCTTTGTGATTCCTTTTTCGGCGTTCGGGTAATGATACAATTTGATTAGAAATTAGGATGGCCAAAACTCACCACCACGCCCTGGTTACAGTTATCGGCAGGAGTTATTGACTGTGCGAGGGTTAATACGAAGAGATTAATCTCAAACTTTGTCTTAGTGAACTGCGCTTTGTTGCCGTTTGAGGAAGGTAAAATTAAAGGCATGAAGATGAGTCAATGATCATAAGGAAAGCCTTGATGACAATGATGGTTTAAGTCACTTCTAAACACGCAAAAAGGAGTACTTAGCACATGACAGTCGCGTAGCAGTAAGACAGAGTTGCTAAGGCTTGGAGAACGATGAATAAAACAAGTTCGGAGGGCGGGTTATTTCACTGCGTTGTTTTTTTCATGATCGCTTCCTATTGCTCTTTACTTGATCGATGCCTGTAATATGACAGATCTCGAAAACGCCAATCGAGGTCGTCGGGAATAGATTTGTGCGCTAACTGAAATATCTAACGTGTTACGTTTTAAACTTATTCAGCGCTAAAAGCAAGCAACCGATGCCCTTAAAGGGAAACTGAAGCGGTTCTGTATTTGAGAAAAAACACTTCAATGGCCTTCAATTTACCTCCAGGATCAGGAATATCGAGATTATTTTTCAATTTGGCGCACGGAGCCTTCAGAAATTAATTTTTAAAGTACCGCCAAAGCCCCTACTTCCCGGGGCGTGACGTCACAAAAGGAGTTTTCGGAATCTCTGCTCTCGCGCATCTTCAGAGCCTGCCAAAGCTATGCACGCGCACTCTTGCTATTTTCAAGAAGGTCAGAAAGAGACGTCACGACTGCCGTCATTGCGGAAACATATACAACTGGCAAGCTTGCCATTGCACGCGCTGCCCACACGAGCGACACGCGCTTGGCGGCCGAAAGGTCCTTTTATGACGTAACAACAGGTCGGAGATTTTTCGCGTTTTCTCGCTTTTAGTTGCATCTTCAGGGAAAACGAATGTGATATTCAGATTCACGGGATAAAAATACACCAGAATTCACCTCTAACTCGTTTTTTTCAAGAACTGTTTCAGCTTCCCTTTAATCACTTTCGAAAAAAATAAGCCTATTACATTATTCACCTTCTACCATTATGTTACAAGCGAATTTAGTATTTTCCGCATTAAATTTGTAAGATACTTCTCAAAAAATATGACACAAAAATTCGGTTAATTGATTTAGAAAATTAATGACCATCCACGCCTTTAATGCGATATTTAATATTTATTTTACTACAGAATAGAAATACGTGTTTATTTGAAAGGTTGTTATAATGGTGTGCACTAATATGCGCATAAGCAAATGTTCAGCGCAAAGTTGCGGAGATAGATGGTCAGTACCGCCCAACACAACGCAACTGAAGTTTATTAAAAAGAAAACTGCCTATAATAATTCATGTGCGCCAATTCAAAGGCACAATTATTGCGTGTGGGGCGGAGAGGCTCAACAAACTACGGATTGTTCCGTCCCCGACTAAAAAAAGCACGAAAACAAAACATGAAATGACAAAAATGCAGATGATTAAAGACCTCCTATTAATGACTATATACCGCTTCTCGTATACGTTTGTATACATGAATATTTTTTATTAACGCATGTTGCTTCTTGTTTACATTGAACACGCTACTAGATGTTCGTACGTTAATCACCATAGTTTGTCATTAATTAATAAAAATTCAAAAGTAAAGAAAAACGTAAAATTAATCCCTTGCACCAATGTTGTTTTAGATCGAGCTATTAACCAATAAAACTAGAAGTAATGTATTAGTTCCAAAAATACTGAAAATTAATGTACTGTTATTAGCGTGGTTCTCTAATGTCCACATATTACATATTTTGTTTGTAAAGTGTGCCTTACTGCTGCCATCTGGCAGTGTAAGCATTGAATTAGTTGCCTGGCTGGAATAGGGCGACAGTGAGCGTTTGAAGGTTGTTGCCGTAGTCCTGCTGCATTACAATTAGGTTCCAGTAGAACCCACAGGATGCCACTATTGTGAGAGGTTCAGACACCAGTTTTAGGGAAGCGCAATCCGATCACGGTGCACGGCGAGAAATCGTTTGACGCGAGGACAAATCGCTTTCCGGCGACAATTTTATCTAACCCAACGTAGTGATATGCATTTCGAGGAGAGAGTGTGAGGGCTTACAAATCATTGAATAATTGTCTTTGAAAGTTTTATGAATAAGCAGGTAATATCTCTGACAGTTATAAGTAAAGTTATTAAGCTTTAAGCCTTAAGGACAAAAAAGACTGATTAGATTACACTTTGTGTCTCTATGAATGTAGGAAAGCACGTGATGTTAGAACGTAACAGAAACTCTAAAGGCGTGAACGATGCACATGCTTGCATTCAACTGACATACGCCCAAAAGCTGGTCGTATTTTTAGAGCAATGTTTCGGAAGAAACATCAAGAGGGTACACTTCTTGGTGAAAAATATGAGGAGTCGCCCAAAATATTTTATAACTTAGAGGATTGTTCTAAACTATCAATCTCCGCAGACCAAAAACAAGATACAAAAACATATTTTTATCTTAATATCTTTAGTGATATCACAAGTTTTCACCTAAAAATGGCTATCAAAAACAATTCACTCAATCAGGCTATCTCAAGGCTCAACTCCACGGAGCAAAAATGGGACCAAAAAAAGGACGAACTTCGCTCGGCCGCACGTTGGCTTGGCGCACAAAGCAACAGCCGCTGCTCTAAATTCATGCCCAGAGCGGCTGCCGCCGGGCAAAATTTGCCGATTGTTGGCACCATAGCCGCTCTATAAAATCCACTTCTAATATGGCTAACACTATGAGCTGGTGAACTGTTCTTTATTGGGCAAAGGGAACACGCCACGCAATTATGCCGTCTGGACTGTCAAGTAGCGCGTAAAGGCTTCTGTTTTTTGTTTTTTTGTAACACTTACAATATATTTTGGCATTTACTTTTATAGGATTACATACGCGAAGTCGAGTATGGTGTTTCTGTTCGTCAGACTTTACTAAGCTTGGTATGCTACCGGCACGGGACCCTGCCGGTATCGTACCGAGAGTTTGCTAAAATTTTCTAATAATGTGAAGCCCGTTTACGCTTCTTGCTGGGATAAAGTCGTAGCAACCTCCTATGGAACATAAGCAACTTTATTTGAAATAGCTGAATAAACGTAACGCCCGTGAATATTTTTTAAGCTTTATTTTTCTTGTATATTGCATTCCATGTCTTTTGAATATTTCTTATTTTTATATACTTCAATGTGCATTTTCAATATTTCTTATATTTCTAACGTGCACAGTTGCCGATATTCAAACAGCTCTGAATGAACAACTCACAACCTTACTACGTAGCCTTGCAGCCTCCTTCACGTGGTTTGAATTTACGTCCCATTTCACAATTCCAACGTCGTTCCCAATGCAAAAAAAAAAAAAAAATTTAAACTGCGTTTCACGTTATGAAATGCGAAATCGGGTCTCTCCCTTTGAGCTGCCAAGTTTCGGAATCCCGCGCTTCACCGCTCACGACGCATGCGGGGCTTACCCAGTAGGCCCACTAAGACGACAAACATCACACGCTACAATGGATCGCTTCTCGTAACAGTTCACTCAGCCAAGCTGAACACCAAGCGGTCGGAGTACCTCCCGAAACCCGACGCACACGAGCGAAACCAAAAGGATGTACACAAACGCAGCTAACCTGAGCGCAGCCTTCCAGATGGCCGGAGCGCACATATACGGGAGCAAGACAAACACGGCACTGGCGCAACAGCGGCGCAAGTCCAATCGATCGGCTGTGCAGGCCGGCGCTAACTAGCGGACAGCCGAGCGTAAGGGTCTCAGCTTGTAATCAGCTGCTCCGTCATTCTTCAAAGCGCCGGTGGGGAGAGGGAAGGAAAGAGAGGGAGGAGGGGAATGACCCAAAGGGGTCGTAACGCAGCCAGTAACGGTCGGCTTGACTGCCCACTGCGGGATGTTCGGTCGCGAGAAACTGGCCGGTGGCCGTCCATTGCGGCAGGGTATAGACGACCTCGATTTTGCTGCAATGTGATGCGTCAGTCAAGGAACACGTGTGACGTGCTACACACTCTAAGACATGGCTACGCGTCTACTTACCCGCAAAACACTCAAAGAGCCAATCAATGCGATCTGAAAAATCAGCTCAGCGAATGATAAGGCAGAACATCTGTTTAGACCTAAGAATTAAGTCTGCGCTGTGGCATAACGCAATGCAAAGCGTTATGCCTGCATTGCGTAACGCCACAGCGCAGACTTCATGTCAAGGTCTAAACAGATGTTCCGCCTTATCATTCGCTGAACTGATTTCCAAATCGCAATGATTGGCTTTTTGAGTGTTTTGCTGGTAAGTAGACGCGCAGGCGTTTCTTAGAATGCAGTCGTGGACAACTGAAGAAAGGCATTGCGTGGTGACTCCCTCCAGAGCATCTTATTACCGCTCTTCAGCCAATGATGTTACGGCATCGGTAAGGAGCGTTAATATAATAAGGCACGCCCCCGCGTTTCCTAAATTGTCGGTGACCACAAACGCTTCGAAGCAGCTGTGCGTGGACGCCGTCATTACCTACCTTCAGTTTTGGTTTCCTCTTATTCCGTTTACTTCACTGTATCATTACTACCACACCAGGACAGGCTATTGCCATTTTAGATTTTACTGTGTCCTCCCCAGCATAGGCCTTTGTGGACGCTCGTCAACGCCAGTTTCATTGACTCGGCATCTCGGTAAGGCAAGAGAAGGTCAGCAATAGCGGCTGTAATCTGGCGCGTGTATAAAGCGTCTATAGGAGTTCCTTGATGGGCTGCAACGCTCTACAAAAAAAAAAGTCTGAGTTTACTTTCCTGCAGAATGCGTAGACGGCCAATAAGAGCGAATGATAGAAAGGTGCCACTATGACAAAGCTGATGACACCATTCGAAGCTAGAAAATTTGATCTGCGGAGGAACGATCAGCAAGTAAACGTCATGCTATTTGTCCCTACACACCTGGCCACGTCGCACTTTTTGTTTGATTTAGTCATAGTATGTGCTTCGCCATTCGCTGGGATGCCATGCTTCTACTGTTTGCCCTGATACTTTATCTCGTCTCTTGCAAGGATGTGAACTCAAACCCTCTTTAAGAGGGCAGGGTTAGCAGAAATAAAGTAACGAAGAAATAAAACTGGTAGTCTACAGTTCGTTCCAGCTTAAGTCGGGACGCAGCCGACTCTACGAGCTTAATAGGATCAATCAAGCACCGTCAAAAACGCAAGTCACTGTGACGTTTTTGTCTACGATAGATTCATTCATGATAGAACACGTACAGAAACATGACGAACTCCGTGCTGGTGCGCTTTTGACGCTCTCTGATTGGTATCAGGTTATACCGTCGTCTGCGTCTGGAGGTAAGCTGAAAGGAAGTATAGTTTTTGTTTCGTATGATCGTTTCGAATTCGTGCACTGAAATATAATTAGTGGTTACAAAGTGGCATCTAGGGAGGAAGTGTGAGCGACATAATGCTGGAATAGCTGGAGGGACACATATAAGCTGGAAGAGCAAGAGTCCGAGGAAAACAAGAGAGGTTGTTTTATCCGCTAGATTGAGCATGGTTTTTTCTTTGAAGGGCAAGCGAGGTACGGGGTTTGGGAGATGAGGAGAAGCGAAAATTCGACAGAGGCACTTGAGACTGCTTACGTGTAGGAAGGCGAAAGCATCGGTACACGCAGCGCATTCCCACAAGCCGCGGCGCCACGTCTTACAATCGCACACCACGCTCCGGCGGTGATATCACGCTCCCCACTGCGCAGGCGCGGCGAACCACGCCGACCTCACGACGGCTTCTGCGACGAGGCATCTGTATTGCTGTGCTTTTTTTTGTGTTTTATTTCTGAGGCGCGTGCTTGATGACGTATTTTTATGACCATCTTTCGGGGACAACGCCGTCGTTTTTCGCTTAAAGGGACACTCAAGTGGTTTTTGAGTTCGTGTTTTGATGATGACAGCTGAATTTAGACGCCCCAAGTATCCCTAAAAACCAAATAGTATAGTCATACGGTGATTATTTCTTTAATAAAATGTAATTGAAGGCCGCCAAACCTCGGATCCATCCGAAAACGAAACCACTCTCATTGGTCCTCGCACGCTTATCAAAAGTATCTCGGGCCAATGGCGTTGGACGACGTTCCGTCGCGCAGTGATCCCGAGGTAGCCGCATCGGCCGAACCTCTTTGACATTCGAGCTTCGATCATGGCGGCGTTCTCTACGCTCGAGGATCTGATGCCGTTGGAGGTTGAAATTCTTCGGCGGACAGCCGACCTGGGGATGATTTCCTATGACGCCACTCCGACGTGCGATGTGGACGATAGCAGCGCTTCGGAGTCCTGTTCGGGTTCCGAGGACGATGAAACGCAGACCTTTTCGGGCGTTCTTCGATTTGCGGTTGGGGCAAGTCGTAACCAAACCAACGTTTGACATCGCAGCGTTACCTCTGTTACGTGATGTCAAACGATGTCGCCACGTTGACTTTCGCCTCGGGAGGACGGGGGAAGGCTGGTTCAGACATGTGCAACGAGCGCGTACCTACGACTGCGTCCGTTGCAACCGGAGCGACCGGAACGACAGCTCTGCGCCGCGCGTACACACCTGAAATTACTACAAGCACAGCGGGTCGCCGTCAGCTGTTTCAGCGGCCCCTCTAAAAAGGGGACGCACTGCTACTCAATGCCGTAACAGAATAGAGACAGACAGTTTTCTATAGCCTAAAGCTTTATTATTGATTTTTCTTGATAGGCTTGCAGGGTACAGTGGATGAAAAAAATAAAATAAAAAGATGCCGTACGCCGTCTTGGACGATCACGACTCTATACACGACATTGCAATAGTACAAATATCGCCACACGCATTTTCTACGATTATAAAAGACAATGTAATCTTAGCAGCGATATAGCAACGTAGAAATATGATTTCGTGATCAGATAGACGTTGCGAGCGTTCAGGATTGCTAACACTAATAACTTTTCTCCGGTGATGAAAACGCGTGAAACTTCGCGTCCTTTATACGGTACGCGCCAGTAATACCTTGAACTTGAGCACACGCATGAAATGCGCCAAATAAGAAATCCGGGCGATGTTCGAGGACACAAATGCTTAGAAAGCACCACTGTAGTCGAAGTAAACAAACACGACGGCACGGGCGTTTCTGCTGTCTTGAGAGTGCCGCCACGGCATCGCCGCACGAGTAGGTGGGTCTTCCCTTCTAGTACGTGCTGGGTTATCATAACGACACACGACGAAAATTCACAGTCAAGGATAGCGCTTTTACGCGGAACGATGAGCTTTCACCACGCCGTCCACGTCGATGATCAACACCGACGCCATGTGCGCGCAGATACGTGCGCTTCCGCGCATCCCGGGGGAACGGGAAATTCACCCCCGCGGAGGACGGCAAGGAGAAAACGTAGTCCCTTGTTTGTGAAACGATAATTGCAGTATCGCGTATTCTAAACTAGAACTATTTTACGTCTTGTGAAATTATCATGCACAACATATTTAAATAAACTGAAAATTGTTTCTTTAGCGAAACTTTACAAAGGCCGCCAAAATTTTCAAACATACGATAATTTCATTGGTCCTCGCAAGTACAGGAAAGAGTCCGCACGTATTTTATTCCTGCGTGATTAATAGGCGGTTCTGCCTTTTAAAACTGAAGATACTCATTCACTGACACTTCCTTAACGCCATCGCACCAAAAAGTAGCTTCCCCAAAAACCGCTTGAGTCCCTCTTTAATGGCCCACGTAAGGCTTTCGCCTTAAAAATACGAGGGAAGTATGAACAATGAAAGTCGGAGGCAATAAATAAAATATGGCATCGGAAGCAATGTGGTCACGGACAACTATCAATACCAGATTTGTTATGATGGAAAATAAAATACATTTTATAGCTCCGCCACGGTGATTCAATCATATACAAAATATATTATTTTTAAGGGCCGCTGAAGTCAATGCCGTGCAAGCTTGGCGAGAAGTCATACTGAAAAAACCACAAACACGAGGGGACACACGAGAATATAAAAAAGAGGGACAAATACAGTCAGGGTTAGGTTTCTTGAGGCGGTGTTGTGTTTGTTAGATGACAATGTTTATATACAGACGAAGCCGGTTGACGTTACACGTGATTCTAACCGGGGACAGACGAGTGTGTTTGTCCCTTGTCCCCTTTCTCGTCCGTCGTCTTCGGTTAGAATTATGTGTTGTGTTTGTACCCCTTTTTTGTGTACCCTCGTGTTCGCTTTTTTTTAATATTTTTTTAGTAGGATTGTTCATTAGCTGGTTTGCGCAACCAGAAATTATCGGCGAGAAGTGTTTGACGTGGTGAAGACGAGTTGTCGAAAAACGAGGATTTTTCTTCGAGGGATGATGGAAATGACAGCACAGGCGCTGTGTGTGTTAGTTTCTGCCGTGGTTATCACCATGTTGAATGTCAATCCACTCCCTTATGAGAGCTCAAAGAATTCACAAAATGTCGCTGATATTTCACGAAATTTTGAAATTGGATTTTGTATTTACTGGCGTAACAGGTGTTTAGTCTTTACGAGCAAAGCCTACGCGTCTGCTTTTCCGCGGAGTACGCGGATCCTAAATCATTGCAATCGACAAAAGCAGTCCCGAAACCTACATGACCGAGACACCGTCCTCAATCGAAGATGTTATCTTCGCTTATCCAATTTACGTGAAGAATCGATCTCTCGATCTTGTTATTCGCTTCGTTTCTTGTCCAGGACGCGATGATTGGATGTTTAAGGGACTCTTCGAGAAAGCAGGGGCGGCGGCGATCTTGTTCATAGACAGTGCGTCCTCTTCTCGAGTAAATACTTTATATTGTGACACATCTGCAGGTGCTTCGCCTTGAACCTCTCAAAGGGCGGCTTCACACAACGCCGGTTTCTTACGTTACGGATAAGTCACCGATACATTCGTGTCTCTCTAATGTCGTTAGCCTGGCTATCTCCTTGAACTGGTAGCCACGCTGAATATGGAGCACAGATGTCGCCGGTTACTTGTGGCGAAAGCAGACGTAAGCTTTCGTAACGTAACGTAAGAAAGCGGGGCTGTGTGAACCAGCCTCAAGGCCGGTTCACGCACATGCGTTCAATTACGTCCGTGTTATTTGCATCTCTTACGGTGAGATAGCACGTTCGAACGCTTGCGCCATCTATGAGGTGACCCTTGAATTGCATTTCACTAAAGCAAAGGTTTTGCAGTATTTGTTAGATTACAATGTCCGTACTATGAACAAGAGACAGTCGTTTATAACACTGTCAAATATTTTTCGATTTGAAAAAAAAAGAATATGGTAAGCGAAAAAACAAAAGTTGAAAATATACGGTAATGCTGAGTGTTCCGCGGCTACCCAGTTGATGGCGCCAGTGTGCGATCTCAGTCGCAAGGGTGTGAGCAGCGTTTATTCGAAAAGCTATATTTGCTTCTTTTGTTTCTTCTTCGAACCCTCTTATGGCGCATTGCCCTTTAACGCGAAAATGTGGTCTGCGGATGTTCAAGTATGCGGCATAGAAATGGCTTTGGTGTCAGCTGGAAATTTGTAGGGGCGATAATGGTCTATATAAGGCCATCCCTTCCTCTAGCCAGTCGCTAAATCCCGGAAATCTAAACGGACTGCATGTGTGCAGGTAAACGCAAGAACGTAACTCGGAGCAAAAAAACCAAAAGTGTCATGATTGACATTTAGATATAATTCTGGTTGTGGCTTCCACGCTAAATTAGTTGTCGGTAGTTCGTATGGAATTATTCTACTATCCCATTTTTTCGTACTTGAGTTACTGCTTTAATAAATCAAAACGATTTCCTCACCTGTCTCGATTTGGTCAAAACCTAGTCTTACCTGTTAGCGAAACGTAGAAATTAAGTTCGTAAGGCGTCTCGCTACAGTAAAAATATATACAAAAATAATTGGGTGCACTTTGGATATATTCAAGATTTAAAGAACACGTGCCGAATACATACAAGGTCAGGAGCAAACATATAATGACTCCCTGGCTCTCTTTTTTGAAGAAACAAAGTCGACTGGCGATTGATGGACGTGCCCTTCACTAAAAATATTTTCGGTCAGAGACTTTGTTTATATTCTTTTGTGTATTCATTGCTTTGTCAGCTTGTATTGAAATCGCTGTAAATGCTTCAGTGGTCATGCTCTCGACGCATAAAAACCCGCGCCGCGGTGTCGTCATCTGACAGCACAGTTTAGCAAGATAGGAGAAGATTGCTGTAAGACGAACTCTGGGCTGTCACGTCTTTAAAAGAGCGGTCAACACGTTAGCCTCTAACGAAAAATTGCGTCGGAAAAAATGTACGTGGAGATATTCTAGCTCACATAAACCAACATGAAAAAACAAAAAAACTTAGACTAGATGTATGCAGGCACGTACGATGCTTGATTCAGCCAGTCGTGGAACCTCTAACATCTCATGACTACAAGTTCCTACATTCATCACGAAAACCAGAGATCACGTGAGAAGAGTTTGAAAACGCTTTGGGTGAGGCCGTTAATTTTAGTCATATTAATGCTACGCTTGAGAGATGCGCCTTACAAGACGAGGTGCACGTTCGAGTGATGCACGCTGCTTAAATGTTTATATAAATAAAGCTCAGCAAACCGTTCGTAATCACGCTTGTTTCTCAACTTTCGTATTTCCCAAAATCTGGAAATATTGGTATTGGCTGGACGGTTTTCTACAAACTATTAAAACAACATTTTACCCTTTTTTTAGGACAGCTTAGATTCATGGATGTTCATGAATTTCTTTGAAGAATATGACTTTACCTAGTCTGTGGTGCTTCTCAGTTTTTTTTATTGATCTATCAAGATAGATCATTTTCATAAAGCATTTTTTGTTCCTTCGTAACTATAGTGAAAACAATTGGAGCTCGTCAGTTCTAAAGCACGTTTCTAAGTGATAGTTTCAAAGATGATTGAAATATTACACACTTGTTTTATTTGTTTTGGAGCGATAGAGCATGAAAAATATATGCCAATAAAGTGTGTACGGGGGAGATATACCCATCTTTAACTAAACATCGATGGCCATTCGAAACCTTTTAATTAGAAATAGGAGCAAAGACACTCGTTGCGGTCTGTAAATCTTCAAACCAGAGCTATTCGATCTAGTAATCTAGAGCTGCAACGATATTCACTTCTCATTCAACTAGATTAGACATTGTGCACCCCGACACGCTGCCAAATTATTCACCTCCCATTATCCTCGACATCCATTCCAAAATCGGAAGGTTAAATTAACCTCATCCGATGCATTCATGGAGGTCGACGTTCACCCAAACATTATAAATCGATATGCAAAATGCAGCACCGTTGTTTTGGGGAAAAAAAAAAAAACTGCTCTAATATGCAAACACAATTTTCTGCAAGCTGACGTTTTAATCGGCAATCAGTCGAGCCTTCGGTTCGGCCACGCCGTCTTCGATAGACCCTGTTTGCAAACAGTGACAGCGTTTGCCCACGCCAGGTAGCGGACTGCGCGCGGGCGCAGGAACCAGATTTGTGTCCTGTAAAGCTTCTGCGCATGCGTCGTGCCTACAGCAGCGCCACCGCAGCGCCGTGACGTCAGAGCCGCAGCCAATGAGCGAGTCCCGAGTGTCCTATTCTCGTTCCGCAGCCAATGAGATTGAGACATCAGCCGTTTGCGAAAACCCGGAAGAAGGAATCATAAAGCAAGAAACCTGCATGGTCATATTAGGCCTCGCACATTGTGTCTTGTGGGATTTGTATTAGCGACACACATTTGTCAGCGAGAAAAAGAACATTGTTTGCTCCCTCGCCAACAATGTTTTGTTCATTAAAATAGATGCTACAGGCGCCCACAATGTCATTTGTTGTTTCGACGAGATTAGGCTTAGGTGGTCGTCGGCTCAGAGGCATTTCGTCTTTTTCTATTTCATTTTGATCCAGGTAACGTCATGTTCTCAAACTGTTGGCGTTCTATCCCAACTGCGAGCGTCACATTCTCACAGAGTTTGAGCTTTCTGCGATGCATAGTTTATTCACCCGGGCCGAAAAACACGGAACCCTTTTCTCGGGAACACCCTGTATTTTATTTTGTATATGATACGTATATGCGAGCAATTCATATTTTATATGAACGTATATAAGCGCATGCTCCACTCGGTGACGTCTCCAGAATTTTATACATTTTAGAGCAGTTAAACTTGTGCACTGTTTCGCTGAATAATTTCGTATATGCCCCACCGATTTCTGCGGCTTGAGGTCTCCACTAATGCAAAGAAATAAGGCTTCGGCGCACACAAAATACATTTGGTTGGAGCTTTATAAATTTTACTTTAGTAGTAAGGAAAATGTACACGTGGAGTGTAATTTAAGAGCAATAATCATCTTGTGCAAATTATACTGCATCGCATCGTGACGGAGTGGTGAGAGCAAAGAAAACTGTTTGATGTTACTTTGTCACGGAAATAGTTTGTTAATATATGTTGAAGCTCGATAAGCCTTGGTCTTGCTGGAGGCTTTATATAACTACATTAAAAGGTTGACGGAAATGTCTGCACTCTGCAGAATGGCACTTGAAGGTTTACTTTCCCGGAGACTACAGGGAGAGCAAATGACAGCAATCTATACGAGAAAACCAAGGGAAATGACGGCGTCTGGAAAATTGTTTTAGCAAATGGAACATAATTATTACTACCACACGACAGACAAACTAGACGATATATTTGCTCATAGGCTAGAGCTCTCTTTGTGTGGAATGTCATATGCCTTATGCTAATAGAAAGCAAGGAACTTGTATGAAATGGTACTTTTGTTTCCTACCTGCAGTTTGAAGATAGTGCTTCTTCTCTACATAACTATGCCGTTTTTTTTAATAATAGTAATAATCATAATAGTTTGGTTTTATGATGTGTTGAGAAAATACGTACATGATAGAGCGTTGATTAAGACAGTATGCTCCGCGTCATGAAGCATCTACGCACAGTGCACGATATTTTAGGCCTTAAACGTTCTGACACGTTCAGAAACGCGGGGCGTCAATAGACAGGTTCGTAACTTTTCTGACATCGCATTCCTAGCTGCGCATAGGAGGTTCAACGAGGAGTGGCTTCTAGAAATATTATCATCGCACAGTCGAACACATTTGGCAGCACTAAAGTCTCCGCAAGTCTCACCGTGACCGGCACTTCAAAAAGTTCGATTCAATTCGCAAGAAAACAAAGCGAAGGCTTGCATTCAATCAGTGTTGTACACGTTTCTCAAAAAAAGAAAGAAGCGAAAGCTTATTCCTCGTTTCTTCTGACATTTGGAACGCGTTCACGTTACAAGTTCCATCTGTGAGAAAGGAACTCGTTCCCGTTACCGTTAAAAAATGGAACGTATCGTTACATATACGTTACATTTGTATTTTGCTGATTACTGTATTTAGTTAGATCAAGCAAAGTTAGTTTCTTTTTTTGTTTTTAGATCTATCCCATCAAAAGGCAACATACGAATTTGAATGCCGAGATGGAAGGTTACAAGGAGAAGAAAACAAGCGGAAGCAGGGTTTCATTTGTTGATATATTCACCTTTAAAAATCTCAGCTTTTATACATATTCGTGATTGTGGTGGGCGATTCCGACGAGCAAAATGTACTGTTACTAAATATTGCACGAGCGTTTTACTACAACCTCACACGTTTCAGTCTAACAAAGTCCCTTGTTCGAACTAGACAACAGTTGCTTCTCAATGCTGCTGTCCGCAAGACGAGCAAGTGAAGAAGAGGGTAGGGCTTTTGGAAGGTTGGTCTTGAAAACTACAAGTCCTCCTCCGTGAAGGTTGGATTCGTTGTTCAGTTTGAAGGTGGAGGACTAGGGGAAAAGAAATAAAGACTAATTTTTGCTTATCTTGGTCGGGATACAAGGGTCTATTCGATGTCTTGTAACCTGTTCTATTGTTGTAACTGTAGTTCTCTTTCTAGAGCTGTAGTCTGTAGTCGGCCTGTAGTCGGCCTTAGATTTCTGGGTGTATGATGATTCGTGAAAGCAAAGAAAATAGCTGAGTTTGAAACGTCCCCCTTTCTGTGTTTTCTTTTCCTTCGACAAAAAGTTTAGCTTTTTGTACCGCAGCCTCGGGCACTGAAAAAGGTATCGATGTCCACTAGCTCTCATGCACCCGACTGTTACCAAGCCAGGACCACATAAAATAAACCCTAACATAAGTAACCAAAAATTTAACGAGATCCTGCTCTTCGTAAAGATATTGTTTTTATACTTTTACAATTTCCCTATTTTAAATAAAAAAAGAGTACCCCACCGAATGAAAAAAGGAACGCCGTTCCTTTTTCTGTTCCAGTAAAAATGTAACGCCTTCCCGTTCCAGTTCCACCGATGCATAATAGAACGGCGGCGTTCCTTCGTTCCTCCTAAATGAAATGCGTTCCAGGAACGCCGTTCCGTACAACACTGCATTCAATCATGTATTAGTGTTGTATGCAATAGTAACATTTTTTCAATGAATAAAGCAACACAGCAGCGACAATTTTACATTCATGGAAGTGGAGCGGGAGCTCGTGAGAGTTCCTATGAAGCATAGCGTTCATATATACTAACTTTAGAGGAAAAGGTCCGCCATTTTACCATGCATACTGGCTGCCGCAAGCGGTGGAACATGGAGGCAGACCTCTGGAGTCCCACACATGGCAACCAACTAGCTTTACGTCTTATTCGCTAGATTTTACGGTCTTCCTAAGGACATATCCACATACTTCTTTCTAAAAAAAAAACAACAAAAAAAACACGTGCGTTTTGTTTTTTCGCACATATCGCAGAGCCAATCACATCAACTTACGGATGCAGCTCAGCAAATGACGATGCTTAAACATATGTTTAGACCAAAAAAACGCAGTCTGAGTTGTGACATTAAGCAATGCAAGCGTGACGTTTTGTATTGCTTAATGTCACAACTAAGACTGCTTTGTTTTGGTCTAAAAATATGTTTCGGCATTGTCATTCGCTGAGCTGCCTCCGTGAGTTGCGGTGATTGGCTCTCCGAGTGGTGTGCGGGAAAGTAGACGCACGGGCTTTTTTTTTTAAGTGTCACCGTGGAAAGACATTCGCGTTCCTTTCGAAGCTTTCTTTTTGCATAGCGCGCCGGTGTACGACATCGCGTCCCCCAAAGCACAACTAAACCAGATAATCAGCTTCGCGCTATGGTTTTGATTGGCGCGCCCCGGGAAAACGAAACCGCGTAACAACCAGATTTTCGAGATTTCGACAGAAAGGAAGTTAATGCAGCGTAATGAGCATATTGATTTTTATAGGCGTTAGAATAGCCCAGAATTTAGTTTACAATGTTAAATTAGCACTGCCTATTTTGCTGAGAGTGTTCAGTCGTCGCGATTACCATTGCGACTGTCGTCCTTCAGCTGGCAACATTGGTTTCTTTCTCTCGTGTTTTGTCGCGCTCTTTCGCGATCTTTCACTCGGGACTCCAGATGTCGGGGCACAGGATTTGCCACTCCTCCTCACCCACCTTTAGGCCCCCCTCCCCTCTCCCTTTGAAGAGACATATCGAGCCTGGTCGCCTGTTTATGCATACAAAATGTTATTCGAATTTAGGAAGAGTAATTCTGTGACGATTATTCACTTTACGTACACTCTAAGAAATTCCTGCGCGTCTACTTACCCGCAAAACACTCGATTGGCCAATATCTGCAACCTATGAAATCAGCTCAGCGAATGATGAGGCGGAACATCTGTTTAGACCTCAAAATGAAGCCTGCGCTGTGGCATCACGCAAGGCAAGCATGACGCTTTGCCACAGAGCAGACTTCATTTTAAAGTCTAAACGGATGTTCCGCCTCTTCATTAGCTGAGCTGATTTCGTACATCGTAGAGATTGGCTCTTCGAGTGTTGTGCGTATAAGTAGACGGGCGGGCATTTCTTACAGTGTGTATCATTGACTTGTCAATAACTGAAAATGCTAGCGTTTCTTTTATTTAGAACGCGGTGAATTGTGATTTACATTATGTTACTGTACGTAGATACATTATAACTGATATAACCAAGCATAAGTTACAGTGTTCAACGTCCAGTGCTTTCAGGTTCATACACTACCAAAAAAAGGGCTAACGGCATCTCGTTCAAAGTAAGACTCAAATGGGACCGGACTTACGCACTGACGTTTGCACAACGCTAGCGTGTGTCCACAGTGCTCAGCCAGAACTTGACAAGCACATAAGCTACTACTAGTGGTTTTTCAAGACCTCAGGTAAAATTAAACACAGAGCCCTGACTACAGTCCTATGAACATCGCTAGTGCCCGATCGGACGCTACTTTAAGCAACTGCATGTGGCTGTGGACAAATATTAATGGACGTTTCTTGACTGGCTACTATGAATACGCAGGCATTTTTTCTCTGAGAGCTACCGATTAGGAAATCGCGTTATGCTATCTTTTGAACACCACTCATCGTTCTCGAAACTGAGCGATATTAGGCTCAATGTAAAAGCGGTATCCACCACCTTTGCTACTGAGATCGCATCACGATTGAAATAGGGATTCCATTTATCCTTTTCGCCAAATAAACAAATTGAAACTAGGTTAAAGAATCGTGGTTAGAACGCTTCGTGTGAAAGTCTTTATAAAGGTAGTTAGAAGTCGGCAGCCTCCCTTATGTTAGTTCAGTTGATTTTAAACGCCTTATGAAGCCTAATAGAAAAAGCTTAGTAAAAGAGATTATAGAGCCTAGTAAACAGGATATATGAAACACAGAGGCAACCTCACAATATAAACACAGCAATTCCCGTTACTATACTGCATACGCCCTCAGTAACCTATAATCACAAAAAAAGTTGCTGATCGGTATGATGTACCCGTGGTATTTTTCGGCACCCAACAAGCAGTCGCCATTGTGCCACAGAAAAAACAAAACAATCCCCGATATACCGCAAATGCTTGAAAACCATGCACCGCATCAAGTTCAAAGAGTGATATATATTTATATTTGAAATATCCATGTTGTGCCAATCGTCATACATCGGCCAGAGAGGCAGATGTTTCATCGATCGCGCACGTGAACATGCTGCGGCAGCAAGGACAACCCCGTCGGGCCATCTCGCCACTCATTGTAGCCGTTGCCCATGTGCCCTTCAGTTAGAGACGCAAAGTTTTTTGGCATCCCGAAATGATATCTGGAGAGCTGCATAGACCGTTTTAAATAAGATCAAACGACACGCAATGTATTAGTGGCAGGTCGGTTTTGTTGTCGGCAAAGGTATAGGCTTTCTTAGAACTAGGGCTACACCGGCAATAGTTGTGACTGCGTTTTGCCATGGCTATATAAATGATTGATTTTTCAATAAATGTTAGTTATGAGAACCCTGTATCGTCCATATTCTGGTCCTGGTGTGTTTTTTAACACTTCTCTAGACACTCCAGATGAAAGCGGCATAACCCCTCCTGTGCAGTGTTCGCACAACCAATAAATAAATAAACTCTCTGATTCGCAAAGTTTGATTGGAGCAATATACTTATTGTTGGCACCCGCCGATCTGCCACAAGGGGACGTATATTAGCTCCTATGGAATTATATACTCGTAACAAATTTCCAAGCCTCGTAAAAGTATTGGTTTTAATCGGAGTTTCATCGAACCAAGAAATTCAGGTGCAAGGCAATTTTTCCTACAGTGATTGGGTTTCACATATATCCAAGCAATATAATTAACAACAAAAGTTAATTCAGAATAAATGAAAAACTCAATTGAAGATTATTGCCAGGTTCAGTAGGACGCAGGATGAATAAGAATAGATATATATACATATATAATTCCTTGGCGTTATCATTTTGATGCAAATCAAGGTATCGGTCGTTTACAATGAGTTTCAAAGTGCCGTGCGTTCGCACGCATAGTAGACAATACGACGTGGATTATCCGAAGTAACTAATATTTGTATATATTATTTTCAACTAGACATTAGGAGAAATGTCTTTTGTCCAAAATAAATTTGGCTGGATCGGTGACATCATCGTGGCTCTCCAGCGGAAAATTAACTAATCAAATTATTACATTTTACGAAATTAACCAATGTCTATATGCAGACAAAAAATAAGAAAGAAAAGGCCCGCCAACCTTACACTGTGTATAGCAAGAACATTGATGATTTCAGCTCGTTGGAGTCAGAAAGATGACCGGCAAATACAGCACTGGTCATTTCAATCATTGCAATGCAACAGGCAAAACCAGCACGATATTCTTACAACCAAAGTGGCAAAACCCCGTTTGAGGAAACCGCATCCTTGTTCGGCCATCGTATTCGCCCTGTCCAACAACATTATACTTCGTCAAGCGATCGGACAAGCACCAGAAAAGACCGAATTTAAGTGTTGCGCAAAAAGGAAGGAGGGCACGCGTCCAAAATCCCATGAACTCAAATTCATTGCTCACTCTTTACGTTAAAAACCAGCCGGTTTCGGGGATAGGTGCTTCGGGTCAACTGATCTGGGCAGATAGGAAGGACCGAGAGTCAGACTCACCGACACGGGACGCGCTCAGGGCTCGTGCAGGAGGAGGCCCCGGGAGTTATGAGGACGATCGTTCTGCGCACGCCTCTGCCCGCCGAGGAGACGCTCCTACTCCAAGCTCAGTCCAGCGCTGCTATGCCGAGCGCAAAGCCGATACACGGCCGGCAGAGCCGTCGGAGCAAGCACGCCACGGCACATCCTCCGTCTGAGCGCGCGGCACGGAGTTCGACTGCCGGTGCAATTTTTTTTTACCCCGTTTCATTTCCTTCCCTACTCCCCGAGCTCTCCCTCTCTTTCTCTCTCCTCTCCGCTCTGCTCCCTATTCTTCCTCTCCCTTTGCTCGCGTTGAACGGAAGGAAAGGTGCGTTTGGCGCGGCGCGCGGGAGGCGGCGCTCGCGACGGGGCATCGATGCATGACCACGCACAACGATTCTCCAAGTGTCTTACGGTTTTCTCCAAAAGATTAATGCGCATACGCACTACATCTTAACTAGAAAAAAAAAGAAAAAGAACATTCAACAAGAAAATTGATGCAAGAGCTAGTGCCTGGAAAAATGTTACAGTGTGATTGATTAGCGCCCATCAAAAGACGCAGACATTAAAAGCAGTTGTAAGAAAATTATGATACTCACCTTAATCAAAATGATCAAAAGAAATGATTAAGTGCAGACTGGGTGTAGAATACTTGAGAAATCCCACGCAAGAACCAGGTCGCTTTGAATTTCTGATTCCAGCCAGCATACCCTTCTACAGGCGTTAGTGCCTGTTGAGTACTGACTAAACAGATACGGGCTTTGGTTTCACCGTAGCGTAGCACTTCTGTAGACCAGACTATCTTTTTAAAGAGAAAATGAGACCCGATCAAGATTACCGATGGTTTGAGTTCTGCACAAGCACAACCACAGCTCTTCTTTACCATCTCTCTTTTATTATCCGGATCGTTTCACTCCATCATTATTCACATGGGAGCAAACCACGGATATTGACGTTTCAATGACACCTTAGTGACCTGGAACAGTTTAACGAGCAATTAGTGCGATAAGAAACACTGACTTGCATCCCGACATCCACTCTACACTCTAAAAAAAGCCCGTGCGTCTACTTTCCCGCACAACACTCGGAGAGCCAGTCAGCGCAACTTACGGAGGCAGCTCAGCGAATGACGATGCCGAAACATATGTTTAGACCAAAAAACGCAGTCTGAGTTGTGACATTAAGCAATGCAAAAAGTCACATTTGCATTGCTTAATGTCACAATTCAGACTGCTGTTTGGTCTAAATATATGTTTCGGCATCGTCATTAGCTGAGTGCCTCCGTAAGTTGCGGTGATCGCCTCTCCGAGTGTTGTGCGGGAAAGTGGACGCACAGGCTTTTTTAGAGTGCTAGTGCCTCCTCAATGTCACCAGAAGCACGTGAAACAACAGCTTTGTCATACTCACTGACAAGGCGAAAATCGCAGGGTGTGGCAATCCCCGCATCCTATCATGGCTCCTCAGCCAACAAGATTACGGGATTAGCCAATAAGATGGCTGAAGGACCAATCACGAAGAAAGAAGCGCGAACGTCATAAACCAGGCCCTTCTTTCTTTAGGCTGTCAGTTACTACTACTGACAGCAAGTTGTCTGATTCTATGCGCAGTAGTTGCAGTTACCCCAAAACGACGCCGAGCTTTAATTGACTTTGATTGAAAGGTATAGTGGGTAGACGTCAATGCTAGATGCCTTGAGGTCTACTCACTATGTTTTCAATCAGCCAATAAGAGCTCGGCGTTCTGACATCATCGTAATCACTACTGCAAGAAGCAGACAAACTTGCGCTCCGCGTACGCCTCATTACAGAAATTTCTTTATGCATACTACACTGCAGTGCGTTCAGTAAGCTTATTCCTCGGAGAGTATTAAAACTTGAAAACTCATCCAACGCCAGCCGGTCGCGAAAAGACCTGCCCCTTTTTCCCGCACAGAACTGCATTTGTATTGGAGCTGTCTTTGCCGCTAAGCCGATTAAAATGGAATCAATGATTAGTTGCCCGAGGGGAATTTTTGGGCAGCGTCTGTCGAGGCATTAAGGGGAATATTGGATTCAGTGTCACTAAGACATTATAATCACGTCTGCGAACAAAGGGAATCAAGTACACGTCGAGTTGCTTTCCTATATCTAAGGACGCTCGCAATATGCGCGTTTAGTTGCATTATTTATCCTCGTGATGAAAGTTGCAGCTCATATTCATGAGATTAATGATGATAAGAAGAGGATGCATTTTATCTAAATCAATATTTTCGCGTGCGGGCGCAGTTGGCAACGCACGCGACTGCCACGCGGAGAAATGGGGTTCAAGCCCCGCTCGACTATGGTTTTTTTTCCCCTTTTATACACGAACTCAACTCTGTTACGTCACGGCGCGGTGGTGGCGCGTCGGGCGCACTTCCGGTCTGGGGCTGTGGGCGGATGTCCCCATTTGAGACGTGTATTCGTGCGTTGTTTTGGAAAGGAACCAGACAAAAACCTGCATTCTCGTCAAAACGCCACGACTGGGGCTGTACCAAAAAAGTCGAGAAAGGTTTGAAGGTCAGTTTTCATGTGCTCGGTTCGTCCGAGAACGGGATATGTGCCGTGAAAAGGGAAAACCAGACGCCGTGGGACCACGATTGCTTGGGCGGGAAGCACTTTGGGTTGAATTCACGGATACTTGTGGTCATCAGATTTATTTGTTTTGTTCCAACATGAACGCCGGAAAACCGTCAAGTTGTACGGACCACCTGCGGACTACGTTTAGTGCGTCTTCAAGTTCAAACGGCCGCCTGATCGTTCGAACTGTCGTCTGCTCTTTCAAACGTTTCTGCTTGTCGTCTGCTCTTTTAGACGACACCGGCCCGTAGACCAAATGTTGGCCCGGTACTTGCGATAAGAAGTAAGTGCAGGCCTCAAAAGACTTAAGTTTTAAGGTTGGTAAGCAGGCTCGATGTAAACAGTAGATGCAAGGAGATGTTGATCATTGTTACCAGTGGCCATCACCGACTTGTTATGCCTGATTCACTTGGTCCGTCCGATTCTGCTTGCGATTTTCAGTATCGACGTCGACCATCTCAGCTACGGTTCACGCTTTTGCAGCCCGAGTGACGTCGCGACTGAAATTTGCGAGCGAAATCTCATCATGCGAATCAGGCTTTAGCGTCCATTCTGCGGCGTCCACGCGGAATGAATCGCCGCATGTCACATTATTCACGCGAAGTTTTGCGGTGTAACGAGCCTCGGTAATTTCGCTGAGGCCGCTGAAGTAGTCAGACATTGCCAGGAAGACGTAGAATCAACAATTCGAACGCGAAAAAGGGCAGGGGGACTCACACCGACGCCGACAACATCGCATTTCAATGGTTTGTTTATGGGCGACGGCGAGCTTCTTGCCCACACTCCATCGCGCATGCGCGGCGCCGGTGGCGTCCGCTAGGGGCGCACCGGTTTGTTTGTAAACATGAGTTGGTGTATACTTTCTTATTCTTCTGGAGGGTTCCGACTTTTTCTCGGCTGTCATAGTCTGTTCTGCTTTCGGAACATTCCTGAACAGATGGCGCCTATAAATGTAGCGGTGACTGCTTTTGCTTCGGGACATTCATTCTTCATCGCAGACACAAGATGTGCGGTATTTTCCTTTTAGTTCCTAGCCACACGTTCTCCTCATTAAACAATTAATTTTAGGTCTGACTTCAACTTTTGTTTTTATTTGTGAGAATATTAAATAATCAAGAGCTCTCTCGTTTTTTATTTTACTGTTTTACACATCTTGATATGTCGCCAAGTTACTCTTTTTGTTGGCAGACTTAAGGGTGCATGGATTTTGTATTGTTTGTTCTCTTTAAACTTCTAACTTGTTATAAATATTTACTTCACGCTTACTCCGCATAAAATTCGACTTCTTTTTTTATTTTTTGCATGGATGTGGTTAGTTGAACGTAGATAACGAGTTGTGCGCTCTAGCAATGACAGAACAAAGGGAATACCAAATGAAGCGTATGTAGCGGCTTCTATGACGTAATTTCATCGCACCCGCGGCGAGAGTCGAGGCCCGCACATCGGCCACGTTGCGAACAAATAGGTACCAGAGAATGGCGAAAAGTTTCATCTCACGACACCCGAAAAACTTGGAAAAAGTTTTTAAAACTCCCCTAAAAAAAAAAAATGCATGTCAAGGCACGCATTCCGCAATTTCTTTAAATAACACGGGATGCGTATAATTATGAGCAGATTAGAAGCGCAACCAGTTCGTAGGAAACGGTTAAAATGAGAGACATATAAGGAGGGGCAAAATTAGATTATGTGGAAGGAAGTTTCAATCTAGCCTTGTACAGAAACGCGTTCAAAACGCAGAATGCAACAAAGGGGAATGTTGGGGAAAGTTGCGTGAACACAGACCAACCAACTAACAAACATTAATCGAATATTTTACAGAGGGCACACGCTCTGCCCCAAGAGGCTTTATCGAGTCTTACTAACCCTGCACGAACTCCGCTCAGCGTTTAAAAAAAAAAAAAGCATAAAGAAGGGGGAGTTGGGGAGCGGCAGGCAAACAGGGCTCGATGCAGACATCCGTTTCCCGAAAAAAACTATTACGCCAAAGGGAAGTCGTCGGGCCACCGGGAGCCTCGTAGGAAATGAGCTCCGGAATGCGCGTTATGCGCCCTCTCCCTTTATGTAGCCTCGCGGCTAAGCATCGTTTTCACGGAATTGCCTATTAAGCGGGACGGGGTTATAAAGCGGCCGCGCTGGGCGCCCCAAATTAATGGGAGGCAAAACGCCCCAAAGCAGAGGCGTCCAGCGCTCGCTTTCTCCCGTGCACCCTCAGTCTCCGCCACACCGGAGTCACGTATGGCTCTGCTCTGGCTCACCTTGCGATTAACGGCGGCGGACGCTACAAGCCACCAGCCGAGCCAATCCAATGACGTGTAGGGTCACGTGACTTTCGGGAGGTACTCAGCCACCCCGAGGGGCGCGTAGTCAGGTGATAGCTTCGTAGCGCTGGATTCGATGGAATGGCCCGTACAGCGTCGGCTGTGGTTCATCGTGAGGTGAAACGGGGTATAGGGTATGGCTATAGGCGTCGGCGTCTGGTGGCGTCGTAATCGTCCGAGGCGCACCCCGGTTCGTCGTTGAGTACCGCTGGCTTTGCGCCTGGCCGACCTCCTCTCCGTGCAGCAGGAGGCTACGCGAAACCGTATCTATTGTAGGGCGCCGGGACGGCTTTCCTGGAAACTCACGCGAAGGGGTTGGTTAGAACAAGGTGCTCAGTTTTAAGAGAAGTCGTGCGTGCCTTATAGATTCTAGAGTCGGTCGGAAACTTTAGTTTCCGGCTAGTTTGTTGATTTTTTTTGTTTCTAGAAATGAAAGAAAACAAACCAGGCTAACTAAGATGAATGTCCTCGTCTATTACCCTTATTCTGTACACCTACATGGAATATGAGCGACCACATTCGAATTGTCTTTTAGCTACGGTCGCAATTTGTGTATCATTATCATTATCTCCTGAAATGTCGAACACTTTGGAGACTGGAACCTAATCTTGCTAGGTCTAGCCTCGTGTGGTCCGCGTCACCTTTAATAGAACTGGCAGATGTACCAAACAATCATAGTGAGTTATTCACAATGATATGTGTCGCACTAGTAGGCAGTTCGCGAAAAGTGTTAGGGGTGTATTGAAACGGCGGGGAAAACAAGAAGCAACAATAAAAACCGCAGCAGGAAAGAAGAAATTCGAAGTCACTGCGCTATCTTGATTCACAACGCATAAAGATAACATTAAACAGTTACGTAGGTTGGACTACGCACTCTGCTCACTAATCTGAACATATTTTTTTTTTTTTAGTTTAGAGACAAAGAAACAATTATTAATATAATACCCGAATAAACAAAACAGAGAATGACTGTTTTTGGTTGCTGTTAACAAAAAAACACTTCCGACCGGTTGTCCTTTCAAAGCCCCGGAAGCATAGATTCAGGTTTAACTTGAGGTCGCTTTTGATCACGTTTCCTCGACTTTTTAATTGCTTTTTACGTTGAAATGAATGGCATTAATTCTCTGAGCATTGCAAAAATGCAAGTCCTGAGCCCAGCGCATTGCGAGAAAAAAATATATTTAATATCTGTCACAATTTTTAAACAAACTTGCGCAGAGAGAAGGATGAGAAAACGTTCGCTAACTCATTTAGAATTCTAGATCCACTTCCGCGCCGAAAAATGCTGCTAGGATGACATTCATACTACAGCCGTAAAATAAAACTTGCCGCAATAAAAGCCGTTACTCACATACAGAGAAAGAGAGCTGGGTCTCTGCATTGTGAAACCTCCCAAAGCCGTCAGAATACCCACGTGACAAAGGCATGAATACTCATTTAAGGGCCAGACCAACCAACCGAAAAAAGAAAGAAAAAAAAGAAATGCGGAAATGAAAGCGGACCTAGCTTTAGAAGCGTTAGAAGCGTCCCTCAATGCTGAGGGGAATCTGCGCACGGCAGGTCATTAAACGCCAGAGCCGAATACGACCGTTGTAACGCCGTCGAAACTCGGGCTCGTTTCGGCAGTAGCTTTTGTGGGCTCAGCCAGTGCGCCTAGATGGGAGAGTGTTTCGAACGGTTCGATGGGGGTCACGTGGTTTACGGTCCGCGGTTGCAATACGCGCTGCGAGGAGATGCCGAAAGCGTCTCGATTTTTCCCAAACATCTCTGCCACTTCTTACGCAATGCTCCTCGCCCCACTAAAAAAAAAAAATTACGCATGCGCTATTGCGGCCGATTTCGGCAGGATGCGTCCCCCTTTAGGCTGCAAACGTCCCCCTTTAGGCTGCGAACAACCTCCGTGGTTTGAGTTGCTCCCTCTCTTAAATCTAGGCTTTCGCTAAGCTCAGCTGCCGTAAAAACGCCACCCCGTGGGGAATTGTCCGAACCTCCATGCACACGAAATCGGGCACGGCCCGTGCCAGTCTCGCAGACGGAACTGTCTTTAATGAAGCGAGTCCGGTTGTGCGGGCCGAGCACGCACGTCAATCTACCGCAGTATGGGAGACTGTGCGGAACTGCTGTGGATGCGCCCTGCCGTTAGTAGCAATTATGTAGTTACGCGGGATTACTCGGTTGCACCGAGAGTGCCTCAACCTGGTCGAAACTTTGTCTAATTACTTTTGTCGAAGTTTCTCCGCGCGTATAATTACGCGTGCAGCTTGGAGTTACGGATGGTTTAACGAGTTTAATAATATTCTGCGCTACCCGGGAAAATACTTGTTTTTTTATCCTGCTATAGAAATGGTTCCCCAACGTTAAAAGCCAACCAACAAGCAGAAAGAAGGGGAGCTTACTCTCCACTCTTCTCGATTTTGTCCTCGCCGTTTTTCCCGAAACGAGGGGAAGAAAAGGAAAGAACCCCTTCTTTCTACGTCGTCGTTTAGGGTTAGAAAAGACTATTCTAGCGGACAGTTAGTAATCACACGAGAAATGCAGAAGCCGCACCTTCTTTCTTCCCATCTCTCCCCCTTGTACGCTAGCCTCCACTTCGACCCTCGGACTTGAAGTACCGACATTGCCATGGATGCTACGTGTTCGTCGGCCCAGTAACACACCTATCTTATCCCACGTGATTACGTCCCCGCCCATACTTACGCGCACAGAGCGGGGTGAAGCGATGAAAGGAATCGGTTGAAATATCCGGCCAGCACGTAGCTCCCTGTGCACCGTCAGCTATTGGCGGAACATAGTGTAAACTAAAGCACGCTGGCATCTGCTTGCCCCATTCGTTTCCCCACGTGGTTCGTTCCATAGCCTCCTTTATACTTAAAAGCCTGTCATGAACCCAAAGAAAAGCGGCCACGAAAAATGGAGAGGAGTAACGGAGAAAGAGGATGCCCAAAGCGTCCTGGAGGGATATCTTGGTGGCGCCACCACAGCGCGAGCGGTCAAATCCGCAAAAATACTCCTGTCTTTCTTTTTAGGAAAAGTTTTATTTAGTAGAGAAGAAAAAGCAAAAGAGAAATAAAATAAGTACGTTTACAATTATCTGTAATGCCAAATTGGAGCGCAGCTATTGAGGAGGAGGAGGGTTGGGTATGGAGGGGAGGGTATGCATCTCCTCCCCATCCGTACCCTCCTGTCCTCCTGTCCTCCCTGCTCCCCTCCAATTTAGCGGAAAATTTCCGCTGAATTTCCCGCTAAATTTAGCGAAACTTTGCACGCTAAAGTTTGCGGGAAAATTTTTCCGCTAAATTTAGCGGTAAATTTTCACGTTAAATTTAGCGGGGAGATTTTCCGTAAATTTAGTGGGGAATTTTATCCGCTAAACCTAGCGGGGAAATTTTTCAACTAAATATAGAGGGAAAATTCTGCCTCTAAATATAGTGGGGAAATTTTTCCGCTACATTTATCCGATAAATTTTTCCGCTACATGTAGAATTTTTCCGCTAAATTTAGCTCGAAACGTTTTCTGCCAAATTTAGCGGGGAAATCTTTTGCTAAATTTAGCGAGGAAATGTTACCACTATAATTAGCGAGAAATTTTCCAGCTAAATTTAACGGAAAAATTTTCCAGCTAACTTTAGCAGAAATATTTCCCCGCCAAACTTAGCGGGAGAATTTAGCGGGGACATTTTCCAATAACGCAACGCGCGGTTACGCCCGCTTGCTTTATTCCCATAAGGCAATGCGCGCGGTTGCGCCGACGGCGACGGCGACGCCGCTCAAGCCGGAAACGGGCGCCTACTGCGCTGTAAAAAAAAAAAAAATACAAATGTGTTTGGGGAGAGGCCAGGAGAGGCGGCTGGGTCCGCTCTGCCGCTTCTTTCTTTTCCGGCGGCCGGGCGCTCTATTGTTCCGTCGTCAACTTGACGGGCTTTCCAGTATAGAGCAGGCTGTGTTCATTCATTTCAAGAACTGTCTAGAAAGCATTTAACGACATGGGAACATCAACGACAGCTTTTTTTCTCAGCGATAACTTTTTTTTCTGTCCGAGGTTTTCTATTCTAGATATATTGCAGTTGTTTTTGTTTTTAAACAATTTTGTTTATTCGAGAGAAAAAAATATGGTTTTTTACTGTTTTAGCAACCGCATGAAGTACTAAAACAGACTAAGTTTTATAAATAATTAATTTTACAAATTTCACGATTTAAAAATATTCAGGAAAATAGGAAAAGTGATCACGCAAATAGATTGAAGGGTAGTCAGCTGCCCTTCACTTATTTACATATATACACATTCGATCATAGTTGGCCGTTGGCAGTAGTGTCCTCTGTCACGAGCTATGTATGCATCCATAGGCGTAGACTACGGGGGGGGGGGGGGGGGCATCGGGGCTCGTGCCCCCCTGGTGAGATCCGGGAGGGGGGGGCTCTGCTCCCCCTGGGCCCGAGCCATGACCCTTACCGAGACGCTGTTTACGTGCCATGTAACGAGCTTCTAGTGGTGGCATGTAAACAAAATAACGCCCACGTTGCCTTTATTGACAGAATACATAGAAAATGGAATCCCAGCGTGCTTTCGTTAGCTTCGTTCTGGCGAAAATGTAACACGCAGCACCCCCCCCCCCCCCCGGGAAAATGGAAAGTCTACGCCGCTGTATGCATCTCTAAGATTCTTCTTCTCCTTGGCTGGCCCTTGCTGGTCCTACATCACTCTCCCCTCCGGGAAGGCCAAGGCACGGTTTTCCAATGCAGATGTCGGCGAATTCATGACTTGGTCGGAAGTCGTACTGGGTGGCGCATCGTTGACTTCAATAGTGTCTGGGGCGAAATCTGCCCACTCTCAATATAAGCGGGTCAACGGACACCATGCCATGTATGTTTCCAAGATCTAAAAGAAAACTCTTGGACCGCGTTAAATGACGAAAAGGGGTCTGTCATAAGGGGCCAGCAGTGGTTTCCGTACTGCATCTGTGCAAACAGAAACGTGTACACATATATCTAAGTCTTTGCTTATGAAGACTTTCCTGTTAAGTGGTTGTCGTGTAGTCGGCCGGCGGAAACTTTTCACTGTCGTCTTCAGTCTTAACACATAGTTCTGCATGTCTGGTACCGCATCCTCTTCTATGGTATGGAAAAACTCGCCTGGCAGTTTTATGGTCATGCCGTAAACAAGTTCAGCCGGTGTGGAGAAGAGATCTGCTTCCCAGTAGACCCAGTAGAACGAGTGGGAGAGGTTCTGACCAGTTTGCTGGATGTTTGCAGGCCTTTAGCGATTCCTTCAATTGCCGATAAAACCGTTCCACCAGACCGTTTGAGGCTGAAGATAGGACGTTTTTCGGATTCGCGTTGCTTCTAAAGTCCATAGGAGTTGAGAAAAAAGGCGGGACTCAAACTGTCGACCTATGTCAGTTGTGATTTTGTCTGGTATGCCAAAGCGTGAGACCCATGTTGTCATGAAGACTTGGGCGACCTATTTTACTGTGATGTTGGTTAGTAGCGTTTCTTCTGACCAGCGAGTAAATCTATTAACGCACATGAGAATGTACGTGAAGCCATGAGAAGGTGGTAATGGCCAAACAAGGTTGATGTGAACTTCGGAAAATCTGGCATCTGGGATCTTGAACCTGGTGACTGGTGCAACGGTATGGCGATTAATCTTTGCCTTTTGACACTGCTCACAAGTGCGTGTCTATGTGCAGAAATCGACGTTAATTTTAAGCTAGACGAATCGTGATGTCACAAGGCGTTGGGTATCCCGAATGCCAGGATGTGCCAGTGAGTGCAGAGCCGTGAGGATTTGACGACGGAAGTTTCGACAAACATACGGCCTTGGTGTGCCTGCGAAAATGTCGCGCGTTAAAGTGGCACTACCCCATGGAAGACGAAGATGCTCCTCTAACTTGAGCGCCGTGTGTCCAGAGTGTAGATTTTGAAGTTCTTGGTCGGATTGTTGAGACCGCACCAGGTGATGAAAATCGATGGTACTCAAGAAGGTTCCTACCAACGACTGCATATCTGCGCGGTAGAGAGCATCGGCTGCGGTATTGCGAGAACCTTTGACATATCCGATATCGGTGGTGAATTCCATAATGAAAGCTATTGGCTTCATTTCTCGACTGGATGTTAAGGCATAAGTCCAGGGTTTGTGATCGGTGACTGTGTGAAATGACCGTCTTTCGAGGAAGTATCGAAAATGTTTGAGAGCGAGATGTATTGCCAAAAGTTCTCTTCCAAGTGTACTCTACTTTTTTTCTGACGGGCGCAGTTTCTGAGGAAAGAAGAAGAGAAGTTGCCATTGTTGCTCAATGTACGGTTGCAAAACTGCTCCGACGCCTTCTTCGGACGCATCAGTCATAACACGCGTGGGCGCGTTAGGCACTGGATGAACCAACATAGTGGCATTCGCGAGGTCGTCCTTAATCTTCTCATATGAGAGGACTCTGCGATCCGTCCAGATGATGTCTTGGTCTTCGGTTATATTAGGAGACAGGGCCTCTGTAAGAGGCTGGATAGTGGTAGCACAATTACGAAGGAAACCCCGAAACAAACTTATGAATTCCAGGTATTTTCTCACATTCTTGAAGTTTCGGGGCTTCGGAAAACAAATAATCGCTTCTACTTTATCCGGTATGGTTCAAATGCCTAGGGAGTCAAGACGATGCCCAAGGAAAATCAATTCCTGAACGCCGAACTGGCATTTGTTGGGGTCGATGATGACGCCATTCTCCTCCAGACGTGTCATGAGAAGGTGGAGGTGCACCAGATGCTCTTCTTCGTTCTTTCTCGCGACTAGAAGATCGTCAAGGTAGTCAAAACAAAAGTCTGGTCCTCATGTAATCTGGTCAATAAATCGCTGAAAAGTTTGTGCAGCGTTTCGAAGTCCAAATGGCATACGGATAAATAAGTAAAGTCCAAGGGGAGTGATAATAGCCGTTTTGGGAATGTCACTCTGCTCTATGGGGATTTGGTCGCAAGCCTTGATTAAATTTATTTTAGATAACATTTTCATGACGTTAGGTTTGCTTGAGAAGTCTTGAATGTGAGGCACAGGTATGGATCAGCTTGTGTTACGTTGTTTAAAGCGCGATAATCCCCGCAGGGACGCCAGTCACCTGGAGTCACCTTAGGTACCATGTGGGGCGGAGACGACCATGAGCTCGATGATGGGCGAATAATGCCGAGTTCCAACATGTGGTCTAATTCTTGACGGGAGATCTGAAGGCATTCCGGAGCTAGTCTTCGTGCACGAGCGTAAACCGGTGGGCTGGTCGTCACAATGTGGTGTGTGACATTATACTTTAAATGCCATATAATGTTGCTTGGTCTAGCCAGTTCCGGAAAGTTCCTAAATAAGTTGTCACAAATAGAGGTGGTGCTTTGAAGTGTAGGTGAGGGTGAGAGAGATGCTTTTGTGGTGGCCCTTGTAACGGTTTGTCGGGTTGTAGTATCAAAAAGACGTCAATGACGTACATCGACACGGAGGCCAAAGTATGACAAAAAATCTGCTCCCAAGATGGGATAGTGCACATCAGCAATATAAAAAATCCAAAGAAAAATTCGCAAATATCCCAGATTAAGAATGAGAAACTTCTGCCCGTTCGTAGCAATGCCGGATGGATCCATTTATCGCTTGTAGGATCGAAGGGGTGTTTTTGATTTTAGTCTTTGTGGCAGGATGTGGCACTACGCTTACTTGGGCTCCAGTATCAACAAGAAATTTTACTTTTGTCTTCTGTTCCACGTCAAAGAAAAGGTGTATTGAACCATGGTGTAAAAGCAGCTACGGCAAAAGCGCCCGTGGTTTGTCTTCTATCTTGTGTACGTCTTTTTAGCGCTTTTAACCATGGTTCAATACAGTCAACACCAAGCTAGCCCAACAACAAGTTCTTTTAAAGAAAAGGTGACCTGAGAAGGAGGGAGCACTTGACTTGTCACCTTCAGTAAGTTATCCCGGGGTTTCCCTTCGACTAGCTGCAGGCCGGGGAACAGTTGAGCACACGGGCTCCTTAGGTCCGGTGGAACCAACAAGCTTGGGGTGTCCCTGATCGGTCTCTTGAAGAACAGCGTCTCATGTGAATTGGTTCAGGCAGGTTAGGACGATTTTGTCGAACAGCAGCCAACTCAGTTATAAAATAGGCGACGCTGTCGCAAGGAAGGACAGTACGCAGGCGAACTGGTTAGGAAACATCATTGAAAGAAAACCTGAGACTGGGACAAATAAAGAAAAACGGACAGCACGACACAGATTCAGTTTTTCTTTCAATGAGGTTGTCGTGCAGCCTTTGGAAATCAAAAGCAGGTGAAACTGTCGCATGTGGCGGATGGCCACTTGTGGTGTACGTGGTCACCTGAATCATGGACGGGCCGTATCTAGAATAATGTCGGCGAGTTCGGCGAGGTCATCGAAATGAGTATTGCTAGACGTTGCCAGCATCTTGAGGACATTCCAAGGCAGACACTGCAAAAACAGTTCGTGTAGAATGGAAGAATCCCGAGAGGAGGCTTGACTCCCTAAAAGCTGTGTCATGCGTCGGAGGAGCTGCGATGGCTTGCGGTCTCCGAGCCCTCAGCCGTGAGCAATTGCTGCAGGCGTCGCTGTTCTGACGCAGTGGTTCTCCGGATCAGCTCTTTCTTGAGGTGTTCATAGGGCTCTTGGTCTGACGGGGGAATGACATTGTCGTTCACTTCCCGCGCCTCTGCAGACGACAAGGACGTGACGATCTCGCGAAATATTGTTGTTTGTGCGGTGATGTTTGTGCGTGAAAACTCTTGCTCTACTTGCGCGAACCACAATTCTTGGGCTGCAGTCCAGAACGTCGGTAGTCTTCTGCTGACAGTGGCGAGTTGATGAATAAATTGTTCTTTGGCCGGTTGCTCACCTCCGGAGTTTGCGTCAGCCATGTCGGGCTACTGTGAAAAAAAAAAAAAACTGCGAGGACAACGACAGTGACTTGCCGTTGCGTAGCCTTGTCAGATGCGATTTTCGTTCGTTGAAGTCGCAATCCCGTCTGGGTCACTGTATGAAGGGTAGTCATCTCCTCACCATTTATTAACATACATACACATTCGATCATAGTCAGCAGTTGGCTATGGTGTCCTCTATCATAAGTTATGTGTGCATCTCTAGTATTCTTCTTTTTCTCTCTGGCTGGCCCTACAACATCTACCCATGGCAACAAGTGGATAGCGAACCACTCGCAATCGCAAAATGTCGTGCCAACTAAATAATCTCAAAGTAATACTTAGCGAAATCCACGAAATTACGTGATCACAAAAATAAAGTGGTTTACAGTACAACAAACGTTGAGGTCTCTGAGCCTTTAGTTTATGTTCTTATCGTAGAAAATAATGCGGGTCGACCGCCTAAAAGAATATACATGTCAGAGGAGGAGACGGCGGCAGCGCATCAGCTTAGTGTTTCCGGCTAAGGTTGGCACGACGATGTTCGACCCTCTTCTAAAAGAAGCAGACGCTGAAAGTGAATTTGATTCACTAAGTGTGATAACCATGAAAGCTCGGTTGTGCCTCTCCGAGACAGCTCAATATCCTCGCACACCTCTTAAGAAGCGGAAAAACGGCTTACAATGACATGTGAGTAGTTATGCAAAACTATCGAAAAATTTGCTATCGCTACTATTTCGTCCAAAACTATCGATAATGAACTATTTATAGTACTATCGATTGTCAGCTGTCAATAGTTGACTATTGATAGCCGGTTATCGATAGTAGTATCGGTAGTTGACTATCAATATTACCATCGATAGTATTATCGATAGTTTACTATCGACAGTACTAGCGATAGTGCAATCGATAGTACTAGTTGGCTTTTTGTTGACCTTAGATACTACCAAAAATCACCTTTAAAAATACTGTCAAGTGTTAGGAACATTGAAGCACTACCCAAAAATGGAATGATGACGGATATGTACGTGCAGACAACGCATGGTTTTGGGGAAAACGTGAAATTGAAAGGAAACAAAACAGAGTTGCATTCTCGTGCAATTAATTTAGGGGTAAAACAAAAGTGGCTTTTTGATAGCTTTTTTCGCATGTATTTTGGGTATTTATGGGGCTCAGATAACAGGCTTCACACTTTAGTATGCCCTCATTTGTAAAACTATTCAGTATATTAAGTATTTGTTTGTCTTGAAGCTAGGGAAAACACTCGCTGAAGACTTTAACATCAGGGTATTCACAAGTTTGTTACACGCTTCTGTTTCCTTTATGATTTAAGTGACACCTATTCCTTACGATAGCCTTGATCACTGAGAGGTGAAAATAAGCACTTTGCTGGGGATCATAAATATTTTTCTCTTGATGACGATTTATAGCGAATTTTCGAAAATCAACAATTAGCTGTTGACGAAAGCACTCAGGCTTCTGTGCCGTGATGTGTTGCCACTTTTAGTTCGGTTCTATTTTAGCACAGTTTAATAACGGTGTCTGCGAAAATATTGCCCTGTTGATATAAACTACAACTTCGAAATGCAGAAGCCGTCACATAATCTAAAGTCTTTTTTCGCTTACTGTCGCCTCCAGCCACCTGGTAGGCATATCCGGAATGGGCGACGAAAAATAAGAAAACATTTCAACCAGCCAATAATAAAAAATAGAAATGAGTAAAAACAAAAATAAGTGACGGTTACGCTTATATCCTAAATGTATCCAATTGACGTGGCGACGGGAAAACAATATTTTTGCCCATTTTGGCAGTGACTATATTTCAAGATGGTGGCTCCCTGTGAAAAAGGTCGTCTATAAATGGATATATTTCCTTCAATAAATGCAACAGCGATTTCGTTGTGCAGACTTTAAATTGAACATTACGAGATAAAAAGGTTATACAATAAAAAAGTAACTGATGCGTTTAGTTTTTTTTTCTTCTTCTATTCTTCAAATACAATATGTTTGGGAACATAACAATAACAGAATAAAAAATAAATGATATACACGAAAACTTCGGCTCCAATAAAGATATTGTTGGAAATAAGGCATTATTTCAGTGAAAAATGTTTGTAGATCCGAAAAGCAATATTGTTTCTTTTCTTTCTCACAACATGTTTGTTAACGAAAAAGAACGCCACACTTACCTTTTCATTTGGGTAAAGTTATATTCCGACACCTGCGCATTCGATCACCATCGCTAGCATTATATTGAAGCAGCGTTCCGAATATATGCAACACATATATAGATTACTTATCAGGGGCGACAGTGATATCCATTTTTCTGACTGAACTCGTAAAAAGCAAAGGGCACGCTCCGGAAAGCAATCTAAAAGAGCAAGAAAACTTCAACAGGCTATCAAGTTCATATATTTTATTCGTAGTTCTTTAATTGCATACAATAGATACTTTCATAGCTTATCGTTAATAGTTATTAACGGGGAGGATTTGTACAGTTTTGTGATTGCTTTCTGATGTGTCATGATACATGCAGCCAGCCGAGTGCCAGCGACCGGAATCCGTTTATTCTCCGAGTGCCGCGCTTATCTAGGTTTTTCAAAGGCGTACAATAGCGCCGCATTGCGGCACCATGGCACAACAGACCTTCACTCCCTTTCCGTTTTACTTGTAACCCCAGCATTCCGGCTTTCGCAACGCTCTTGTGCTTCGACGAAGCGGTACTCGCTTAAGTGACGCCGTGTTCTTGCATGGCTCGCTGAGGTCCTGGGCAGCAGCCGGGTAGCTTCCGGCAGGCCGCCGTCGGAAACTGCTGCATGCGGCAACTTTGGCTCTCGTTATCTTCGGTCTTCCAGGATTTTCGAAGAGGGCTTCAAAATGTTCCGTTCTGGTGCTGGCGGAGTTGAGTACAGCTGAGGTTGAGCTGGAAGGTTTCTAGGAAATGGTACAGGATGACGAACCACAGTTTGCTCAGGAAGGGAAGCGTCGCCTGTACTTTGCGGTCAGCGTGGAGAAAACACTCTTGGTTGTTCACGTTTACAACGCACGACACCGCGCTGATCCGTGTCAGGACAATGCCCACTACCCATACAGGATCACCTGATCTGGTTCCCTTTACACGGACCCTGTCGCAGTCTTCGAACTTCCGCAGCCGCGTATTAGGTTTCGTTGCACTCCGACGCTCCTCCTTTGCCAGGCGATCACTCAGCTTCGGATGCAGTACGCCGAGTCGCGTTCTGGGTGACTATGACAGAAACACTTCCGTTGACGTCTTGCCAGTTCCTACACATGGCGTGTTCCTGTAGTGAAAAAGAAACTGATCGATACGATGCGGGGTGGTTTGGCGTACTCTGGCTTGTTCTACAACTTTCAGTTGCCTTTGTAGATTTCTCTTAACGGTCTGAACTAGATGTTCGGCCGCGCCATGAGACGCGGGGCGGTAGGGGGTGTCGTCTTGTGTCGTACTCCATTGGCTGAGAGGAACGTCTTAAACTTCGTTGACACGAGCTGCGGCACGTTGTCGGTGACTTCTTCCTGAAGTAGTCCGAAAGCTGAGAAAATGGTTCCCAACTTTTTGACGTTTTTTGGAGCAGCTGTGGAAGTCATGCAGACAACCTCGACCCATCTAAAATACGTATCCACAAGCAGGATCAACCAATGGGGATTGTTGTACACAGAGTCCAAGTGAATCCTTTGCCAGCGTCATAATGGCTGCTCCCAAGACGTTATGGAAAGTCACGGCGCAACGTTCTGAGTCGACTGGCAAGCTGGACACTACTTCAAAGTTTGCTCAATGTCCTCAGTTTGCTTCGGCCACCAGACGTGGCTTCGCGCAAGCAGTTTCATTCGAGTTCCGCCGGGCGTCCCTCATGTAAGAGTAGCAACACCGAATGTTGTAAAGAACTCGGCACAGCCACACGGCTTCCCCAAGTTATGCAGTCGTTTTCAAGTGGTAGTTCATGACGTCCCGCAAAATAAGGCAACAGCCCGTCACCACTCACTTTTGTGGGCCATCCATTTCGCGTGTACAACAGTACCTTGGAGAGTACTCTGTCTTCGCTCGTTTCCCGACGAATCTTATCGACTGATAAGGGTAACAAATCCCTTGTCGAGAAGGAGAGAAAACTTAACGTAGTCGCTTACGTCATACGCGATTTTTTATTGAAATCGCGATAGTGTGTCCGCATTCGCAACAGATTAGTGGGTTTTCGTATTGCGTTTCCGAGCAAACGCAAGCGCTATGCGTTTGCGTTAGCGTTGCGTGTTCCACGCTGCGCATGCGCGAAGTCGCCATGCGCCAATCCAAGGCCGCGGTTCGGGCTCTGCGCACGCGCAGTGTGTAACACGCAATGCTAACGCAAACTCACAGGGCTTGTGTTCGCTATACAAAATACTAAAACTCACTACTGTCCCTTTCGATACTGCCACTTGTAACGATACGCTGCGCGAAAAGCATCCATCGCTGCATGTGTTAGCGGCTGATGCCGGAATAGGCTTGTCATGCCCTAGCATACCCTTCAGCGGGAGATGCCCCGAGTAAATCGTGAATTCGCGGCCGAAAATATATTTGTGGAAGCGTTTTATGCCAAACACGACCGCAAGCGCTTCTTTTTTTCCAAATGCGCATACCCCTTCTCGGTCTTGCTGATGGTTCGCGATGCGTATGTTCTACACTCTAAAAATGCGTGTGTTTACTTTTCCGCACAACACTCGGAGAGCCAATCACCGCAACTTACGGAGGCAGCTCAGCGAATGACACTGCTGAAACATATGTTTAGACCAAAAAACGCAATCTCAGTTGTGACATTAAGCAATGCAAGACGTCATGCTTGCATTGCTTAATGTCACAACTCAGACTGCGTTTTTTGGTCTAAATAAATGTTTCGGCATTGTCATTCTCTGAGCTGCCTCCGTAAGTTCGGTGATTGCCTCTCCAAGTGTTGTGCGGGAAAGCAGACGCAAGGGCTTTCTTTTTTTAGAGTGTAGGCTTTTCACAACCGTCCACAACATGAAATAGCACCGCTCCGAATCCGCAGGCAGATGCGTCTGCAACTAGACCTACCAGCTTTGACGGGTCGTAGAATGTTAGGACGCTGTCTTGTGTAAGCCACTTTTAGCTTTCTTGGAAGCATCTTTCTTCGACTTCTGACCAACGCAAGTTTTGGTTTCTTTTTAATAGTTCGTAGAGCCGTTTTAGTTTCGCAGACATGCGGGGAAATAAATTCGAATAAAATACGAGCATGCCAAGGTACGCTTTCAATTTAGTTTGTTTTCTTGGAGCTGGCGCATTTTTCACAGCCTCAACCTTTTCCGCGCATGTCCGCACACCAGAGTTCTCATTATGTGGCCCAAGTACATGACAGAAGTTTGAAAAGGCTTAAATTTGTCTTACTTCAGTCGATCTCTATGGCTCTGGAATCTTCCAAGTACGGCTTCAACTCGCTTCAGAGATTCGTAGATTCAAGCACCCACAATGAGGACATCATCCAGGTAGCACGCTACTCCCTCGAGTCCCTTCAGCATCTCGTCCATCATGGACTGAAAATTTGCCGGAGTACTTGAGATTCTGTACGGCTATGCGTAAGCACTTGAATAATTCGAGGTGCATGTTAATGGTTAATAACTTCTGGGAGTCTTCATATACCTGAATTTGCTGGTATGCTGTTGTCAAGTCTACTGCAATGAAGACTTTTCTGTCAATAAGAACCGAGAGGATGTCTTCTACAACTGGAAGCGGGTGATGATTTGTTTTTTTTTGCATGAATTGAGTCTGATTTTGCAATCCCCACACAGTCTCACCTTGTGCCCGACCTTCGGAATAACAACGAGTGGCATGGCCCAGTCACTCTACAGGACCGGCTCCAAGATCTGTCTTGCAGATTCTGAATTTCTAACTCGACCGCCCCTTTCATGGCGTAGGTGGCCCTACGGGCCTTGCAGAACAGAAGACGGGCTCCCTCTTTCAATATACGACTTGCGCTTGCTGTTCTTTTATCAAGCCTACTTCCGAGGTGAACGCGTCCTTGCACTTCTGCAGTAGAGCGCTTACTTTCTGTTCCACTTCTATACTGAGTACTTGGTTCCAGTTCAACTTCAACTCTGCGAGCCATCTTGACCCAAGAGGCACGCTTGTGTTTTCGGTAAGACAATTACTGGCAGAAACCTGTTTTGTCCTTCGTAGTCTACAACGACGGTCGCCTGTCACCTTGTCTCTAGCGGTGTGCCGCCGTACGTTTTTAACTCCGGCGTACATTGCCTCAGCCCGTGCTGTTTGCCTAGACTTCGTTAATAATAGATACGGCTGCTCCTGCATCTATATGCATGCTGACCGGTTTCCAGCAATCTTGACTTCCACAGGATAAGGCTGCTGCAGGTGCTTGCTTTTCAGTGTGGAAGATTTGCATCTGGTCATGCTCGCGCTCTGCCTCTAACGCTTTAACCGGCTTCTCTTTCTGTTTTTTGGATGCTTTGGCTAAGTGCCCGACGTTCTTCCTCCAGTGACATCTTGCTTTGACATACTTGCAGCTGCTGGCGTCGTGCTTGTTTCTGCATCAATAGCAGGTGTTATTTGACAGAAACTTTAAGATGCGCTCACCTTTTTCTTGTGCTGTGGCCGGCCCTTTTGCTGACTGCGTATACGCTCCTTCTCCTGGTACGACCCTCTCCGACGGTCTGAAACCCTTGGACTCGTTATCGGAAAGATTTGTTGGCTCTTGTAAGCTCGCAGGTGTTCTCAAAGTTCGTCTGTCTCTTCTTAAGTAGCGGTGCTTGAATGGCCGGACTCCTGAGACTCACCACAAACCTGTCGCGCAATGCGTCGTCGAGGCGTAGTTCCAAGCAAACGTCGAAACTGACTCGGTTTCCTGCTGGTACCGACGGCTAAACTTCAACCTATCTGCTGTTACTTGGCTTACTGAAGCATAGTGTTCCTTCAAGACTTGTACTAGGTCCTCGAACGACTTAGCCTCCGGGGTCGCAGGCAGCTGCAGGTCATTGAGGGTTTTGTACGGGTGTTTCCCGATGGCGGTGATAAAAGCGGACTTCTTGACATTGCTGTTCTTGATCTGAATCACCTTATAGTAGTGCTCGAACCACTCAACATACGTGTTGAATTCCTCGTCACCGCCATCCACGTAGGTGTCGAATTCCCACAATTTGAACATATCCTCGAAGTTGTGTAGCTCTGTCGTCCCTTTACTGTCAATGGCAACTGTCTGTTTGAACCCACCTTCGTCTCCGGATGATGTGTCATGAGACATGCAGCTAGCCAAGTGCCAGGGAAGGAATCCGTTTATTCTCCGAGTGCCGCGCTTATCTCGCTTTTCCAGAGGAGCAGGATAGCGGCGCGTACGATAGCGGCGCGTTGCTGCACCATGAGACAACACGTTCAAATATGTTTAAGATTTTTCCTCGATAAATAAGCGGAAGTCCTAATTGCAGTTGTCTTTTCCTACGAGCAACACGACGTTTTCTGGAAGTTCTTCATCACCTAATCAAACCAAATCGATAGAATTACGATAATTGACTATCGATAGTTTCTCCGTATTCGACTATAAACAATCGCACAACAGTCGACTATTCATAGTATGCTATCTAGTTTCACGATAGTTGACTATCGATAGGTAACTTTCAATAGTTGTATCGATAGTCTCGATATTTTTTATCAGTAGTCATGTCCCCATACTTGCGAATTTGATTACCATCGCAAGTAATATATTCAAGCAGGGTTCCGGATTTAGGCAACACATATATACTTTACTTATCAGGTGGGACAGGCATAGCCCTTCTTAGACTTGAGCTCATAAAATGCAAAAGGCACCCTGGAAAGCAATCTAAAAGAGTAAAAAAAAAAACTTCAGTTTATATCTATGTGTATAGACATATATATATATATACGTCTATATAGTGTTGCGATGGGCCTTGGTGTAGGTCACGTTTCTTCCTTGGTTCCTTCTTCTTACCCCACGGCGGGGGTGTGCCGTCCCATTATAAGTCGACGACCGGCCATCTCGGCCGTCAATGACTGGTAACCTCGCCCGGCACCGTGTTGTAGTCGCGACATCTGGACGAGAAGCTGCATAATTACCGGAGGGTGAGCGGAGACCTTGACGGCGGATTACCGGACGAAGATTTCAGACCCCAGACACAATGGTCGGGGCAAGCTCCCCATATGAACTTCCGCGAACGTCGACCATTCCTCAAACAATGCGAATAATCGTCTGCCGCCACCCGCAGATTATCCGGCCAAACCCCTTCCTGAGCCACGGCACCGCCTAATGGAGGGAGCTATCACAATCTGTGCTGTTTGCGACAGAGTGTGTGTGTGTGTGTGTGTAGAGAGAGAGAGAGAGAGAGAGGGAGAGAGAGAGAGAGAGAGAGAGGGAGGAGAGAGAGAGAGGTGCTCGAGGGGTGAACAGGGGCGGAGCCAGATGTGAAGTTTGTTAGCAGCTTGGCCACTATTGGCTACCAACCACTGGGGTACCAGAGAGAGACCTTATAGAAGGTCGAACAAGACGTGCTCTCGGAGGACGATGTATACATGCTTCTGTTAATATGTATTAGTTTACCGTGGGAGACCCTCCCGTATGTCTCCTGATATTTCTTCCTGGAGTCGTCCTGCGGTTCCTGTCCTGGCCTGGCCCTGTCCGATCCTGCCTGGGGAACTCCTCGGTCGCAACAGTAGTTTTAAAGTAGGATTTTTACCGTTTGGTGATGCCGACCAGTACAGCGCGGTGCCATTGAACGTGCGCACCAAAGGAGAAAGGCACCAAACAATGTACCACAGCGAACGCTTGCGAATTCTCCCAGAAAATTCAGCGTCGTCAGCGATTCACGTAATGTAATGTAATGTAAAATACGTAATATAACATATGCAACGGTGTTCATTGTGTGTGGGTGTCCGGCATGAGGCTTACTCGCTGCTTCAGCGGCGAACTTGGGCATGTTGGGCTGCGGGGTATGCACGTTAACGTGAACATTTTTTGGACATTAGAATGTTTACTCGTCCATGTGTACCAATGTCTTGCTTACAACCTTTCAGTGTTTTTTTGTTTTTGTTTAGGGTGATGTTGTCTTTGGTAGTACCCGATGCCGATGGTAAAAGCTAACAGGGATATAGTACTACGAAAGAGCGGGCGACAAAAATCCGCCGTAGTGCAGTCAATGAAAAGGCAGAAGAGTTCGTGTCAAGAAGGGATCTTTATGCACTACAGGGTCAAATAGAGATAGTCATAGCACGAAGTGGCCTGGTGTCACCACGATAAGACAGATGCGTACACATTAAGTCGCCCTATGGCGGCCGACATACACGGATACGCCTTTTGTCTGTTTAAGTGCGATGACGAAGCACTTACGCGCTAGCAAATCTCCACGCGTGGTGTGCCAACACCACCTAGACTAGGAGAAGGCCTCCTCACTGCCTCCGTGACGTCACAGCACCTGGCCCGTCGACGAGAGCTGCTGAGACGCAGAAGCTTCCCGCGCGGCGCTTACTAGAGTTGCGTAAAACGCCTATTTCTGCATTGCCGCGATAGATGCATAGCATATGAAATTTTCAAACGAATACTAAGTTACATGGAGATGGAATACTGCTGCTGCGCTCTATCACGGCGGTCGTGACTGCTTCCGATGGCATTAAAAGAAAGGTACACAAGGCCCGGCTACATCGCAAAATATTTATTACAATATAAGTACAGTGTATCACAAGGAAGACGCGAACTTTTACCTCTTAGAACGGCCATTATGACAGACATAACCACATTGTGCGACGAAAAAAACCTGAACAAACCAGCTTTAGAAAAGAAAAAAGAAACCCAAGCCACTTGATCATTCATAACAATGTATCAATAAGGTATGACAACGAAGAAACTTTCAGCATTTGGTACAGTAATATTCACAGCCATAATCAAATTGTGCGACAAAAAGAAATACCAAACTGGCCAACGTTAACAACAAAACAAACTAGCCATTAGAACATTTATTTACAGGAAGGATATGAGCGACGTCCTTATATGACGAAAGCAAAGACTGAACCATGAAAACATGTGCTGTTTTCGCTGGCTCCGCAGAATTCGCAGCAAACCCTGTTAAACAGCCACCTTTATATTCGAAGAACTGCTGAAGGTGTATCTCATCAAGCATGAGCGTCACGTTTTTTTCACAAGGCTTTAGAATGCTTGCCCTGCGCTTAATGTACCTGAGAAAACCTTCTTCGCACTGTTCCTGCGATGGACTAACATCAAGAGCAGCACAAACTCGCTTGATGGTTGTGTCATGTGGCAAGACAAGCTTGTTGCTGTGTCGAAAAAACTTGTATGCGTGCGGAGAAATTGTGTGCAATATGCTGCAAAAAACTAAAAGCTCTGCAGAATACCGCGCACCTCCGCTCTTCTTTGTCAGCAGCTTACACTGTTCCTTCAGGAAGATCAGTGCGTCAGCCCTCTCATCATCATGCAACTCATCGTCACAAATGTCATCGAGCAATGAGAAAGCCAGTCCAAGCATTCTTCCTACCTTGTCCTCCTGTTGATGGGCCTTCTTTTCAATAGAGCGCTCCACGTCGTCCAGAAGGTTATCCAGCACACGAACGTCATCGCCAGGAATGCACACATCATCCGACACCAACGGAGCGCACTTAAAATACACGCGAACGGAGAGATCCTGTGACACTACCACAGACACAAGCAGCTCAGGGGCTTGCAATGCCGGTTCGATGTGGGCGAAGATGAGGCACGTCTCACGCACACGAACGTCATCGCCAGGAATGCACACATCATCCGACACCAACGGAGCGCACTTAAAATACACGCGAACGGAGAGATCCTGTGACACTACCACAGACACAAGCAGCTCAGGGGCTTGCAATGCCGGTTCGATGTGGGCGAAGATGAGGCACGTCTCACGCACACGAACGTCATCGCCAGGAATGCACACATCATCCGACACCAACGGAGCGCACTTAAAATACACGCGAACGGAGAGATCCTGTGACACTACCACAGACACAAGCAGCTCAGGGGCTTGCAATGCCGGTTCGATGTGGGCGAAGATGAGGCACGTCTCACGCACACGAACGTCATCGCCAGGAATGCACACATCATCCGACACCAACGGAGCGCACTTAAAATACACGCGAACGGAGAGATCCTGTGACACTACCACAGACACAAGCAGCTCAGGGGCTTGCAATGCCGGTTCGATGTGGGCGAAGATGAGGCACGTCTCACGCACACGAACGTCATCGCCAGGAATGCACACATCATCCGACACCAACGGAGCGCACTTAAAATACACGCGAACGGAGAGATCCTGTGACACTACCACAGACACAAGCAGCTCAGGGGCTTGCAATGCCGGTTCGATGTGGGCGAAGATGAGGCACGTCTCACATGCTGTTGTACACCAAAACTTCCTATCTCGCTGCTCGTTAACACGAGAAATCAGTTCACAGAGATTGTGAACTTTGTGCTGTTTTTCTTCTTCTTCAAACGCTGTTAGGGACTCTTGATTGGTTTTTTGGAGTAGCTCATTTTCAGTTCGCTTTCTTTTCACTTCAGGCTCTTCTCGAGACTTGCGCGCATCCGAGATATACGAAGGAGTTAGCCGCGTCAACTTCATGGGAGCTTCAATCGTTCGTCCATCGCAGTCCGTATACGTGGACGTTGTACGCAGATGATCCGGTTTGAAGTGACGCTCGCAAACCTGCGCGTGACAGAAACAAAACACCAATTAGTATTTCTTGGGATAATTACGAGACATATTGGCCATTCGGAAGGCGCACGCTGGATACAGCTTACCTTGGGGTCCTTCAACAGCCCCACGTCGACGTCGCGCCGCCGGACAGCCCGCTGCCATTCCGCTCTTCGCTTAACGTCTCTCGGAAAAGAAAACAAGCGAACTTTGGGACCATTGTCGTAGTTCCCTCGACAGTTCGGTACACAACACCGCCCCGTGTCGCAGTATGCATTCGTCAACGAAATAAGTTCGTCGAAAACGAGCACTGCAACAAGGAACGGCCGTACGATGACAGAAAAACAAGCAACGCACGTGCTGTCAGCAACCCGCAAAAATGGCGACGGCTTTCCTCCCGGGTTCGTGTACGACGGTGTCGCAGAGCTAGCGCCATCTGTCGGGAGGCGAGATAGTTAGGAGCTTTGAAATTTCTGGGGCAAGGTGCAGTGACGTCAGAGGGCTTGGCCGGAGGAGTGAAAGGGCCTTCTCCTAATCTAGGTGGCTCTGGGTGTGCAGACATTTGAGTAACGCGCTAATATAACTTGTGAATAGATGCTTGCGTTTTCGATCAAATCCGAAATTCTCACGTAACCACTCCCTTCCAAATAGTGTTACAGCCGACATTTACTTAAAGGGACACTGACTGTGTATTTATGCTCGCCAAGGTTTTAATTTGTATATATCATATGAGTGCCCAACTACCCAGAACACAATCTGCGGCTCAAATTTTGTTTTCTTTCCACACGAAAACCGCCCGTCGAGAACTGGCCGGTTTGAATCACGCTCACTTCCTTCTCCGTGGTCTATGGTTCTATGGTTTCAGACACAACCACCAATAATAATCAGTCGTGGGTCATTCAAGGCACACATTCAATATTAGAAGTAGAAAAAAATGGTCCATTTTTTGTGGCTTTTAAAAAACTGCAAATACGTTGATTGAAAAACCAAAGTTGCACAGCCTCGTGACTTCCGGCAACTCTCTGCTCCTCTATGTTTCTCCTTCCACCCCAGTCCAGTTTTGGTTTCGGTTTCGAGCAGTTGCCTTATTTTACTTTATTAGAAATATATGTGACGCTTCAGAAAAATATTGATTGTATAGTCTTCTGGCACCAAAAAATCGAATGACAAAAAATTATATATTTTTTAGGGTGTGTGTATCACCGGGGGGGGGGGGGGATATCAATGGCTCTTTAAGGAACTGAGGTTCCGAAATTCTGAATGCAAAAGGACAACTGATGTATTTTATTTTTAATTCGATGGACCGCGTTTTGAATTTTAATTATTTTATTTAAAACTCGCCGTCACCTTCAGAGTGAAAAAACAACTGTCTTATTCTGTTATATCTGAGGTCCACGTCGTATGGCGATACATTTATGACACCACGTGCAATACTGCTAAGCCAGGTGTGGGATTGGGCTTCCGTCAGATATATTTCACACTAAAAAGGTGTTTGTTTATGACAAACAACAAAAGTTTTGAACCGCACTTTGAGTCATATTTTATTTTAATTACCTTTGTACCACAATGGGAAAAGTGTACGCGTGAGTGGGAAGCTTGTATAAATGCTTTGCTTGCTGGAGCATACGCACGACAAAAGTTCTTGCCAAACCAATCAAAATACGTAGATGCAACAATACCTAGAAAACAAGCAAGCTGGTGGTGATTCATGGTAATAAAAAAAGCGAGACTCAGGAACATAGACGGGGACGTTTTAAGGCAGCGGTCGCCTATGGCGTCGTCATTTAATGTTATATTCTAACAACGACCGAGTTTATGGGCTAGATTTTAAGCAAAATCCTTACACTCAATAGTAGTAAGAAGGACTCACGCGCGCGAAGGCAACGTAATTATCACACCTTTCATTGTATGCAAATGGAAGTTATACTTTATCAATCGTAATTACAACTAGGAATAATTCTTTGTAACAGGATATATTTAGCACGCGGTTCGGTAAGAGTCAAACCCCAGACCATACGATTCGAATCCCGACACCTTTGCACGACGCCACAAGGAGGAGATGAAACTGAGTGCAAGCAACTTGGCCAAGTATGACTCACGGGAGCCTGTGGTATCCCTAGGCGATCGTTGGTGCTCACAACTCACTCCCGGTGGCATTGGCTCAATTCGGATGCGTAGCTCCCACGTGATCTTAGGACATCACGGGGCGGGTCATAACCCACCATTAGATGGCACAGCGGGTGTAAGACGTTACGACCTTGCAAAGCAGCCAAGAGATAGTGCAGCCGGCGAGATAAACCTCCCTCCCCCTCGGAATTACTTAAGTTACCGGGGGGGGGGGGACTCTTTGCAAATCTAAGAATATTAAGATATAATGGCAATACACGCACCCTCAAAGCAGCAGAATCCATGGATACCTCCCAATAAAGGGTTCTTCTCCCTTTTGAATAAATAAAAACCCTTTTTATAAACCCGGGAAGCGTATGAGTGTGTCATGTGTGACACGTATTCAGAACCACCAAAAAACTCTCCGCAACTTAACTTTACAAATTATACTCCACAGGCATGCACACATGACACATTCTACGTTTCTGAAGTTAATTAGAATGATCGAAGAAAGTTTCTGTTTTTCTTCTTCGAGCTTTTGAATTATTTTGTTTATTTGTTACTTCCCATGGAAATCCGTTCATCCCACCCCTCCCCTTTACTTCTACAGAATAGCGATCTGAGACAACATCTGAGGCTTATTTCTCTGCTTTCATAATATAAAAAAGTGTCATGCGGAAACACGCGAGCAGGACTATAGATGCGGGTGTGGGCGCACAGCGAACCTGAGTTACGGATAGGCACGCGAATGTGCGTGCGTGGAGGCGGGGACCACGCCGTGGGTGTACTTTATGGGAGAGTGTGATCAGCGCATCCGGAGAAAAACAAATATTTCCGAGTACGCGCTATTCTGGACTCGGCAACACCGTAGCTGGGGCTCTAGCGAAAGCCATCAAAACGCAATTTTAAAATCGGATCCTGGTGCGCCGAAGGAGACCTGGGGGAGATCGATATCACGGCCGAGGATTGAAGCTGCGAGTAAACAAACACCATGCTCAAAATAATTATTCTCTCGCGAGTGTGGATTTAGCAAGCGGGCTGATGCTTAGTTACAACAAATAAACAAAACAAAGCAAAAGAGCAAAAAGAAAACATTGAGAGCAGAGTAGCAACATCACAAAACCCGGTAGTCACATTTTCGATACTTCCGTTCTGTCTTTTCCTATATTGTTGTTATAGTTGTGCCTCAGCGGGACATCAGTCATTGAAATTAAAGCATGCCATTGGCCCCAGATATTTTACCAAAACGACCAAGAATATAATATGAGTAGGGCAGATATCCTTTAAATAAATTCGAACGAAAAAGGAGGGCATTTGCTAAATCTTTGAGAATGTGTATATAGATTATAGAACATCAAAACAAAACATGTGCCCTTTTGTCGCGCTTTTGCGTTTGCGCCAGTATGAACCGTAGCAAAGGCTCGATTCGGATGCATCCAATTGAAAGCTTCGGTGAACATGCTTTAAAACAATCTAAATAATAAATAAGGGAACTTTTGCGCAGCTTCGTGGGAATAGCGCTACACTTTGTTTCACCTAAAGCCCGGACGCAGCCTTTCGCTACGAGCAGATGGAGCCAAACAAACTGCGTCAAAAGCGAAAAAACAAACAAAAAGACATTGCGTTCTTCGTGCGTATATGCGTGGTCTATCGTAGCTTAATCTTTGGTGTACAGGGAAGGCCCAGTGGCTTCCGGTTATGAGGCAGTGCGATTGGTCTCGTCTAATCGTACCGTCAGCTCCGTCAGAACTTCAACTAAAAACAAAAATGCTGATTTTTTTTTTTTGATGCGGAGAGCAAGTTGTTTGTTTCTTGCGCAGGAGTTGTGGTGACGTCAAAACAACGCCAAGCTCTGATTGGCTTTGATTGAAAGGATATAGAGAGTAGATCTCAATTCTAGATGCTGTGAGGTCTACCCACTATGTTTTCAATCAGCCAATAAGAGCTCGGCGTTCTGGCATCATCGTAACCCCTGCGCAAAAAGCAGACAAACTTGCAGTCCGCATACTCTTTTTCACTCAAAGTCTGAGCGCTGCCAACGCTACGACCCGGTGAAGCCAATCAAGAAGCATGAAAAGTGCGTCGTCACGCGCTCGTCCTTTTTTGTGCGTTTGTTGCCACCAGCTAAACCGATGCCACAAAGTCAATGCGCCGTAATTCTGCGCATTTTTCTGCTCGTGATTGGTTTAACCATGGGGATTGCAAACGCAAAAACACGACGAGCATCGCGACGACGATGGTGCAATTTTGGCGCTGCAAATTGTCTCTGCCAAATCGTAGCCTTAGCTGTGCTAGGGCTCCGAGTAAAACGGAGCGTATAGAGTGACTGGATGCCCGCGCTAATGCGCAAGAGCTCTGCAATGTCCGATTGACTTAATATATGGCGACGACGTCTCCGCCCCATACAGAGACACCGCACACCCATTGAGGCAGACACCGTCGTTGAAGCAGGGTTACCTTTTTTCCCCTGAACTGTGCGGCTGGGCACGACAACTGGATACTTAGAGAGGCAGGCAGGAGTGCTCTCGTGAGCACCAAGTGGGTGGCATTAAACGATAAGAATGCGTATTGGAATGGTCTCTGGAACCTCTCAAACGCGAACCATAAGTCAGGTGACTCAGCGACACCACCCGGTGTTTGCTGTCGACCAAGCACATCGCGATATGTCTCAAAAAGCACACAGGCACTTGGAATTTGGTGAACTGGAAATGAGAAGCGGAAATATCTGCGTAAAATACGCGTGTGACATTATAAATTGTCGTTATATAATTATACGGCTGTAAAGGGGGGGGGTCGGGAGAGAGCGTCAGCATTACGGCACCATCAAAGCGTTGGGAATTCATCTTAAATGTTCACGGAATCGAAACTCTGTGCGCATCTTTGTGCGAAGCAATGTGTTCTTTTCGTAACTACACAACGTGTTATGAAATGAGCTTAGATGACCGTGACGCAGAAGTGTATGATACACCGAGATTATTTCAGATTCATCATCAATAATTTTTCAATGTATTCAAGCGCTTCGGCCTCCCCTTGCGTTTTTCATTACGCTCTGCATACAAATGGCTCGCTTTGTCGGGAACTCGGAAATTTTGCAGACATGTACACAATATTTTTGTTCGACTGTACACTTCGTCTGGTCAGCAGGTTATACAGAAAGGACAATACAGTTCGCTTCTCTCTCAGTTATGTAACCGAGCGGAATCACTTTCAGAAAACGGATGTGGATTTTTCATGGACTGTATCACCCAGGTGTCAATTAGCGTTGGTCATTACCGTGCAGTAAAAGTTGGATGCAGTCATATTGTACCCCATTCTAAACTGAGAGGGAAACGCTGCCTGCTAAATATCAAGAGTATGCGATCAAGTGAGAAGCATAGTACGTGTTCCGCCTTTTCCATTTTAGCTGGGCTTTACCCTGCTCAGGGATACCGTCGTCAACGTGCATCATCATATAGACAATTCTTGTCTCAATACCAATTTCCTTCAAGTTATCCGATTAAATTTTCTCGCGATGTGTTAGTTTTCGAAGAACTGAATAACTTTTCAGATAATGTATATTCGTTTGTTGAAGCAGGAGGATGCTTATATTTATTTAAAGCAGTCGATTAGAAAAACAAAAGCATCTCAATCTCTGTCTTTTCAAAAATCATTTTATGTTAATCTCTCACTTGAGCGGGTTACTCAATGATTTGCGATACAGATGCACACGGTGTCTCCAAGGTCTTAGCACGGCTTCCGCTTTTGAAAACCTTACTAGTTTGAGTAAACTACACGCGCCATCAAAGACGATTTTTGCCAATCCTGGCGTACAACTTCATTTTGATGCGGTTCAATGTATGCCAAAAATTTCATATTTTATAGTCTATGACTTTGAAAGCATCCTTTCACAGTATCAGGGACAGAGCGGACTATATAAAGATGATCTTCCATCCAGTTTTCGTTTCGCAGGTGGAGATCAACTTGTAATGGAAGCATCTTAAAATTATTGTTTATCGTTAAGAACATATTCTCTCTAAGTTTCATTTGGTCAATAGAGCAAGTTGGAGCAGACGTTTCTAAGTGAATTTTATCTCAACAGCTCCCGATTAATATGAACGAGGACGATCAAGATATATACAATACGGCTACATATTGTAACCAGTGTAAGAAACGATTCAATAAACGCATTAAAGTATGGGATCATGACCACCAGACAGGAAAATATTGACAAACCCTGTGCCACAATTGCAACCTTAAACTGCGTACACCGCAGTTTATACCGGTTTTGGCACACAATATGAATTATGACATGAGCTTTATTCTTAAGCATCTTCATCGTTTCCAGTCAAAAAATATTCGACAACTTGTAGACCCTGAGATGGGAAACGATAAAAAATGAACGAACACAACAAATATCGTTCCCCATCTCAGGGTCTACAAGATGTTGAATAATTACCAGCTCGCCTGCACTCTATCACTGCTTACAAAAGAATAATATTATTTTAGCAACTAGCTGCCAAACGTTTAGGTGCCTAAGAATCGGAAAGCTTCGATTCATCGGCAGCATAATGTTTCTAGGAGCTAGCTTAGAAACACTCGTACGGGACCTGTTGAGAAAGGGCGAAGAGAATTTTAAAATTCTTTCATGGTTTTTTTCCTAATCGCTACACCTTTTTCTACAGAAAGGGTGTTTTTACTATAATAATATCACAACTTTTCACGATTATGAGGAACATGGACTTCCACCTCGCAAGAAATGTTTCACCAAACTAAATGAAAGTGTGATTTTGGAAGAAAACTATCTCCACGCCCCTAGTATCTACAAAACATTTAAGCTAAAAAGCCTGGGGGAATACGGTGATATATATTTACAGACAGATTGCCTACTCTTGGTGGACGTATTTAAAGAATTTCAGACGAGAAGTAAAGATTGAAATGTTATCTGCTCCTATGTCATTTCTTTTAATCGAAAATTCAATCCGCGGTGGTATCGCGCAGTGCAATGTTTGACATGCCGAAGTGAACGTACCAGGGACGAGTGTCTACAACCCTAATGAACCTGCAAGCTAAGTTCTTGACCGGGATGTTAACGGATTGCATGCGACCACTATTTGTTCGCCTTCACCATTTGATTATTTCAGAAGGTTAACACCGGACAAAATATTGAACTTAAAAATTGAGACCATAGAAGATGATTCGCCAATCGTGTTTTTTCTAGAGGTTGATATAGAATATCCTGACCGCCTGCATGATTCACATTCAGATCTACCATTCGCCCCAGTATGAGAAACCGCAGATTACATTTGGCTTTCCGATTACCAGAAAGATATCATGGAAACATTTTCTCTTTCGCGTAATACTTCCGCGTCTCCGAAACTGTGGCTAATGTTATATCTGAAAAGAAGTAAGTTCTGTCATTATAGACACCTTGATCGATGTATCCGGCTTGGTGTAAAATTAGCAAAAATTGATCGCGAATTACAATTTTCACACAAGCTATTCCTTCGGAACTTTATTGACAATACACATGAAATACGTAAAGAAGCACGAAATTTCTTTCAAGATAACCTTTGTAAAGTTTCATAAATTAAATATATTGAAAAACTTTGCAGAACCCTCGACGATTATCCAATGTTCAGATCAGTGTTACCGAAGATCAGGTTTTAACATATTTACAAAAACCAAACTTAAAACAGTCTAATGCTCCCAGTTCCGAGGTGTTTTTTTTTAGTTTAATCCTTGCAGTATCAAGCTGAAACAACCATTCTATGTTGGACACGCCATCTTAGAACTGTCTAAGCTTCACTTGTACAGGTTTTATTATGATCACTTGGAAAACATTTGTAGTGTTGATCTTCTGTTTTTGGACACCGATAGCTTCATAATCGATGTCACGTACCCACAAAACAAACTCCGTCAGCTATATAATGAACACATCGATAAGTCTGTAAACCCCAAAATATCACTGCCTTTATTTCGTCAAAAACGAAAAGAAATTGGCATGCTGGAAAAACGAAATGCCGAAAAATGAAATTCTCTCGTTCGTTGCCCTCAAACCAAAGTTATACGCTCCAAATTGTCATCGGAAAGATATTATAATCGGGCTAAGAGGTGAAAGAGAACAAGGCACGTGGTGCTATGTTTTGAAAAGTACGTGCACGCATTAGAGACCCAGAGCTTGTATCGCGTGTCACAGAATTTAATCATGAGAAAGCATAACGAAAATAAGAGTGTAGCTCTGCTTAAAATAGCTTTATCACGACTAGAAACTAAGCGTTATATTGAGAAGGATGGTGTGACACCGTTACGTTACGCACATTATAAGATTGCCTAAGTCTCATTGTATAAATATTACTTTGGATGTAAAGCCGACTTGTTTGTGTAGACTTCAGTGTACGGTATCATGGTTTTAAACAGTAAGCTTCTCCATAAATTGCTGCATAACTTAGAAGAAAACATTTATCTAATGCTGTATATATCACACCGAGAAAAAATTGTGTGTATAGACTTCATTGTACTATATCATTGCTTTATACAGTAAGCCTCTTTTTAACTTGCTACATGATTTAAATATAAAACAAACAAAGGCGTGCCTGTTGTCTTTACTCTTCACCAAGGCCTAATTAGGCTCTGAAGCTTTCCAAGTAACACATCACACGAGAGTTTTGTTTAATCCCTCTTTATTTATAAACTATAAGAGACACACTGCTGCATCATGACCCTAAATTTATCCCATACAGTGAGGGTTTTCCTCCTACCAAACGTCTTATTTGATAAACTTTGATTTGAGATAACATCGCGGAAGATACATCGACTTGCTTATGATTCAAGTGTCTTCACACTCGAGATAGTGGTCCCGCGTTCTATGAATATCCGCCTCCTTAAGGCAGTGTTTTAGGTTCAGAGTTTGTTTTTGTCCAAGACTTACTGCCAGCTCTCTTGGGGTAGTCAACGTTTCATCCAAGAACATATTGCCACAACTGCATTTGGGCAGCGATGGAGACGAATTTCTTAGGACTAGGTTCGCTTCCAGGGTGCAGTTTCTCATACGAGTTGTAATTGTAGCCACACCAACGCTGATGGCAAGCTTGGACAGGAGCAAGCAGGAAGAGCATTCTTACAATCAGAACGTACCCGCATGTATTCCGCTCGAGTGCATAAATCTTTGGGGCATGATGTGGAGGACTATATTGGCTCAGACTCCCCCGATTCGGGGGGGGGGGCATGAAGGACATCCCATTTTCCTCCATGCGTACCAAGGGTGTGGTATGTATGTGTATATTTGCAGCGCAATCTCTTTTGTATCGAGAGTTTGTAAGACACGCCAATAAAAGCAAAAATAAAACAGAAATAAAAAATACAACGAAAGAGAAGTGGTTAGCACGTGTCTCCGAAGTTCGCCAACCGTTCACTTTCGCACAGTCAACGTTAATCAGTTCACCTGAGCACCGTCATTTTAAGTGAGTGTTTGCCCTCCAGCCAAACATAAGGCAGCGGCTTTGGCCATATTGGTCACCTTGGTCATCTTGGTCAGGCCCCCGATTTTTCAGTCGAGTCTGCCACCATGCCTCGAGCCTCCGCTTGGAGCATACTACATGGGTGTGTTCGTTGGTGAAATACCAAGTGCCTGCTCAAGCGGGCACCCACGACAGGCGTTGGGTGTAGTGCCCTGCACGCAAGCAGCAAGTGGTCGATTGTCTCTTCGCCCGCTCACACGCACTCGCATACCGTGTCAGTCCCGCTGCTATCGTAGTTGCTTCGTGCATAGGCGGGTACGTAGGGCACCACCACGGGCCTCAATAAGCAGTCGACTGCCCAGTGTGTTCCCGCAGAAAGTCACCAGGGCAATCTCCGTCTTGAGAGACGCGTACATGTGCATGGAATGGGTTGTAGCATGCCGCTCATCCAACGGTCCCTCTCAACCCTCTTCACTTCCTCCCGCACTGTGCTCATCAGCTCCTTTTCTGTTTGAGGTTCAGTGGCTAAGCTGAAAGATGTTAAACTTTGTACCAAGACGAGTGACTCGCTTCCTCCACGTCGAGTTGATATGCTTCAAGTGAATGTACACAAAAACTCGCCTAGCCCACCGGTCTCCGTCCATGTACCGGAGACGTGGTAGTACTGACGCTTGCTGTTTGCCTCCCGCGCTTCAAAGGAAGACCAGCGGACGTCACCTTCTACCAGTTCATTGGCTACTTGTCCATGACACCCTAGTGCCCGTCGTCCGACTCCCCTTTGGCGCTGCTCAAGATATGTGCGCAGCTCAGCAGAACACATATGACTGCGTGTCCAAGAAGTCAGCCCGGGCACAGCCACAGCCTTCAAAGTTCTCGGGTGACAATGTACCGGTCACAGCTCCATAGGCTCCGCCTTCGCAGTATGTTCCGCTTAGTTGTTGAGTACTTCCTGAGGCCCTCATGGTTGCTCAGTCAAGTAGTCTTCTCTGGCTGACAGTATTATTCCGAGGTACCTGTACTCGGTGTGGAAGAGGTAGGGATGAGCCTTGCAGGATGAGCGATCCAAGATTGCACTCCTCGACAGGACAAATGACTGTCGCTGACTTGCCAGCATTGAAGCGTAGTTGGAGGTGTGCCGCTGCAGTTTCCCAGGCGACTAGCAACCTCCTCAGTGTCTTCCACACTGTCGGCCATCAGCAGGAGGTCATTAACATAGGCAAGGCCAGTGAGGCGCTGCGCTACAATATTGTCAGGAATGACAAGTGATGAGGCGGTTAATAACGAGTAAACTAAACGTTTAATCAGGCGAACTTGTGCCCAAAAATAAAGGAAACAAAAGATAACAGTAGAGTGTCGCGGGCGTCGAAGAGCGGAGTCGAACGCTGAGGCGAAACTGACTTTGGCTCGCCACGTGTAAAATTTTTTATGTACACGCGTGGGCTCTGGAATAATCGGCGTAGAAGGTTCGAAGCGTAGAACATTTGGACCTCGAACAAGCAACAGGATTCTCGAATTTTCCAGAACACTAAATTGCAGGGATAAACAAAATAGACGTCGCTCCAGGAATCGAACCTGGCCTGTCGCGTGGGAGTCACGCACGATAGCCGATAGACACGACGCGTACTGCCTGCTTGGTCAGCTGCGCTCGCGGCATTACCTCCCCTTTAAAAAGTGCATCGCCTCGATGCAACGACACAAAACAAAGCAAATAAAAAAGACGGTAAACTGAAGAGTCATTTTGAGCACATAACGTCCACAGTCCTATCGAGCGTAGTATGGCTTCAGGGCGCGACGTGGACGACCTGGTCGTGGAGGGCGGCGTGAGGAAGTCCGTGTTCCGTCGGGCATCGCCTCCGTAGTTCAGATCCCCGAGTCGACGAAGCACTCTGTAGGGTCAGTAGCGCTTCAAGAGTTTTTCGCTGAGACCACGGTGGCGGATCGGTGTCCACCCTTACCCTGCCTCCGGGCTGGAAGTGGACGTCCCGACGACGAAGGTTTAGCGGTCAGTGCCGGATTCGTTGTTGGGCTTGAATCCGGAGTCTGGCGGTACGGCAGCTTCTTCTGCCCGTTGGGTAACCACCTGGACGTCGTCGCTTCCGTCGACCGCCGGTTCGTGAGGTAACATCGCGTCCAGCATTGTCGTCACTTTGCGACCATGAACCAATTGAAGGTGTAACCCCGGTGGTCTCTTGCATGAGCCGTGTTGTAGGCGAAAGTGACGTACGGCAACACTTCGTCCCATGTCTTGTGCTCACGTCGACATACATGGCGATCATGTCGGCGATAGTTTTGTTTAGCCGTTCTGTTAGTCCATTTGTCTGCGGGTGGTACGCAGTGGTTTGACGGTGACCGGCGCCACTGAGACGAAGGATGTACCTTGCGTCAGGCTGGGCCATGAACGAAGATCCGATGCACGTGATGAGGGACCTCAGGGCGCCGTGCCGGAGGACAATGGACTCGATGAAGAACTTAGCGACTTCAACAGCCGTACCTGATGGGAGGGCCTTCGTCTCGGCGTAACGTGTGAGATAATCGGTGGCGACGATTATCCAGCGGTTTCCCGATGTTGACGGCGGAAAGGGCTAAATAAATCCATTCCGATCTGCTGGAACGGCGTGGACGGGAGAATGGATGCAGAAGTCCTGACGGCTTTGTCGGCGGTTTCTTGCGTCGCTGGCACTCGTGGCATGATCGAGTGTAGAGGTGAACTGTCTTCGGCAGCCTCGGCCAGTAGTACTTTTCTCGAATCCTGGCGAGCGTCCTGCTGTAGCCAAGGTGTCCAGCTGTTGGGTCGTCATGGCATCCTTGGAAGATTTCTTCTCGAAGGCTGGAAGGAATAACCAACAGCCATGCTGGGCTGTTGTTGACGAAGTTCTTTTTGTACAGCACCCCTTGCCGTAAGGAGAAGGTTGGCAGGATTCGTAAGAAAGCACGGGGAACCGTACTCGCTTGTCCCTCTAGGTGCTCGATGAGCGCTCGTATAGTTCAGGGTCGTCTCGCTGGAGTGCGGCCATGTCGTTTACATCCAAAGCACCGAGGAAACACTCATCATCGTCGTCTTCGATGCGAGCAGGACTGGCCTCGACTGGGGCCCTTGAAAGGCAGTCGGCGTCATTTTGCTTCCGGCCGGACTTGTACACCACGGTCATGTCGAACTCCTGCAGTCGTAGGCTCCAGCGGGCGAGGCGTCCGGAGGGGTCCTTCAGGTTGGCGAGCCAAGCAGAGCGAGTGGTGGTCCGTGACGACGCGAAAAGGACTTCCATACAAATATGGGCGGAACTTTGTTATTGCCCAGACGACAGCGAGGACACTCCTTTTCAGTCGTTGAGTAGTTCGTCTCCACCTTGGACAGCGTCCGACTCGCGTATGCGATGACTCGCTCTGCCCCGTCTTGCATTTGGACCAGCACCGCCCCAAGTCCGGTGTTACTGGCGTCCGTGTGGATCTCTGTTTCAGCGAGCTGGTCGAAATGGCCAAGAATCGGGGGCGTCTGGAGTCTTCGTTTGAGCTCGTCGAATGACCGCTGGTGTTCTTCTTTCCATTCAAACTTCACGGCGTCCTTCGTGAGATTCGTGAGGTGTGCAGACAGCTTGGCGAAGTCGCGAACAAATCGTCTGTAGTAGGCACAGAGTCTGAGGAATCTTCTCACGGCCTTCTTGTCAGACGGCGGCGTAAACGCAGCTACGGCGCGGGTTTTCTCGGGGTCAGGGAGAACACCTTTGTTGTTCGCGACGTGGCCAAGGAACTTCACCATAGGCGGATCGACACTTTGTTGGCTTGAGTGACAGGCCGGCTGTCTTGCTGGCTTGAAGCATGGCTCGCAGTCGTCTCAGGTGTCCGTCGAAATCCCTTGAAAATACCACGACATCGTCCATGTAGAGAGGCAGCTCTGCCATTTTAGACCTGCCAGCACGGTGTTCATTACACGCTAGAAGGTGGCTGGGGCTGTACTAAAGTCCGAACGGCATCACTTTGAATTCGTACATGCCGTCGGGAGTGACGAAGGCAGTTTTCTGCCGATCGCGTTCGTCAACTTCAATCTGCCAGTAACCACTCTTGAGATCCATTGACGAAAAATATCGGGAGTGGCGCAGTTGGTCTAACGTATCGTCAATGCGGGGGAGCGGATAGACATCCTTCTTCGTCACAGCGTTCAGTCGACGATAGTCCACGCAGAACCGCACGGTCCCGTCCTTCTTCTTTACAAGGACGACTGGAGACGCCAAGGACTTCTTGAGGGTTGGAATGATGTCGTCGTCGAGCATTTCGTGGACTTGATCTTGAATCACATTCCTTTCCTTTAAGGAGACTCGATAAGGCGACTGATGGACAGGGAGCGCGTCGTCGTCAGTAATAATGCGATGTTTCGCCATCGGTGTTTGGCGCACCTTCGACGACGTCGCAAAGCAGTCGCGGTATTCGGCGAGGAGGTTAATCACCTGGCGGCGCTTAGGAGCTGGGAGCTCGGGGTCGATGTCGAGCTGCGGTGGCGATGTGCTCTTCTGCTGTGATGACGAGGTTTCCTCAGAGATTGCGGTGACGACAGCTGGCGTCTGAAGCTCTTCGACGTGGCCCGCGGAGGTACCCTCCGTGACGTGCTGCGGCTCCCTCGAAAGTTTGTCACGGGAACAGTTGTACGTCCTTCTTGGAGATCCGATACGCCTCGTGCGACGCCAATTCTTTTCCAAGGAGCAGTTGGACGCTGCCCTCCAAAATAGCTTCACCATGCACGGCTGCGCCGGTTATGACGGTGACGAAAACACTCGACCGCGGCGGCAGATTCACGTGGTCGGCAATAACTCGGAGCGCAGATGACGTCGTGTGGGTCTCCATCGGCGGCAGAACGGGCTTTCAGAGTTTCAATTGGTTTGCCCCAAGGTCGATGACGGCGCCATACTCGCAGAGAAAGTCCATTCCGGGGATAACCTCCCGCGCACAGTCTTGCAGAACGACGAACTTCACAGGGCACGTCTCACTGTGGATCACGACGCGAGCAGTGCATCTTCCGACTGGTGTAATGAGGTGTCCTCCGGCGGTTCGTATTTGAGGTCCATCCCACGGCGTCATGACTTTCCGAAGGCGGCGGGAGAGCCTCCCACTCAAGACTGAGTAGTCTGCTCCGGTGTCCACGAGTGCCGATGCGCTGAGTCCGTCGATAACAACGTTTAGGTTGTTGGACACCGTTTCAGGATCGTCGTTACGATGCGGGGCGTCGGGCGAGTGGGAGCGCTCCGGCGTTCTTGGAGGCTCTTTGCTTCGGTCGTCTTCGGCAACGCCACCTCCAGGCGTTGCCGCACTTAGTTTTCCCGGCGACGTAGGGGAGACAGGCTCTCTCGGCGGGGTCGTGGCGCTGGAGACGCTGAACGTCTGGGCGATGGCGAGCGAGATTCACGGCGGAGAGACGGCACTGAAGAGGGCGAGCGTCGGAGGTACTCCTTGATGTCGCGAGGGCGTTCGCCGTACCTCGGGCGTGGGTCGTTCGGGTGGAAACCACACAGCCCAAGTCGACGGTAGGGGCAGCTGCGGTAGATGTGGTCGGCTTCCCCGCAGTGGTAGCAGAGCGGGCGTCGGTCGGCCGTTCGCCACACGTCGGTCTTCCTCGGCGAGGGTTGCTCCGGGCGGACGTCCTGGACTTGTCCTTCCTGGCGTCGAGGATACTGTGGCATCGGAGGGTCTCGTCGGGGTGGCGATTGCGGCGAATGTCACGAATGACAAGTTATGAGGCGTTTAATAACTGAGTAAACTAAACGTTTAATCGGGCGAACTTGTGCCCAAAAATAAAGAAGGAAACAAAACGATAACAGTAGAGCGTCGCGGGCGTCGAAGTCGGCGAAAGCGCAGAGTCGAACGCTGGGGCGAAACTGACTTTGGCTCGCCACGTGAAATTTCTTATGTACACGCGTGGGCTTCTGGAATAACCGGCGTAGAAGGTTCGACGCGTAGAACATTCGGACCTCGAACAAGCAACAGGATTCTCGAATTTTCCAGAACACTAAATTGCAGGGATAAACAAAATAGACGTCGCT